>CAXITT010000373.1:540674-561842 GCA_964033795.1 Lymnaea stagnalis | reverse complement strand
CCCCCCCCCGAAAATCTGAAGTGCCACCCCTCCCCCCCCCGAAAATCTGAAGTCCCCCCCCACCCCGAGGGGAAATTTCTGAAAGAAACACTGGATGTATGTATAAATAAATCGGGCTTAATTAACCGGGTGCAGTTATTTTGAGAAGGTCAGGGCCGGCCCTAAAATTGCTGGCGCCCAGGGCGAGCTTAAATGTGGCGCCCCATTTAAGTATAATCATAAAAATGTGTGCAAGGAAAAAACTGGGGAGTAAGTAATTAGTTTATTACCCATGTAAATGCAAATTCGACCATGCTAAGACACTTCTGAGAGAGCTGCACTGGCTGCCGATTCGCGCTCACATAGAGTACAAAATTGCGACTTTGTGCTACCGTTGCTTACATGACCTGGCGCTGTGCTATCTCAAGGCACTCATGACGCCTTATGTACCCAAACGACAGCTCCGCTCATCCGATAGTGGCAAAATATCGATACCACGTGTTCGCCTTGAGACTTACGGACTTTCGACTTTTGCATTTGCTGGCCCAACAATTTGGAACGCCCTTCCTGTTGCTCTCAGAAACAGTCAAACACTGGAGTCCTTTAAAACCGATTTAAAAACTTAGCTATTTCGCAAACACCTTCTGGATTGATATTGACTATCATATTTTTCCAGTTAATGTATATAGGCTTGTGTTGCTAATGGTTGAAATGGGATGAAAGACTTTGACTGGGTATGCTCGTATGTAATTTTTATATTGTTGCGTCTGTTTTTAAATGTGGAAAATTTTATATTGTGTTTATTTCTCTTTTTAATATGGTGGACTTTGTACCGCACTTTGAGCTTTTGGGGATGAAGCGTGTTTTTCAAATAAACTTTATTATTAGTATTATTATGTTTTTCCTTTAACAAAGAGTGAACAATAACATTACTCTTTGCCTTGTACATGTATTTGGACAGTACGCACAATTAACCCACCGATGACATTTTCTTCCTAGCCTTTAGATCAGCTAACCTTGTTGTTGAAATTTCTATTTTTCTTCCATGGTAACATGCAGAGGGGGGTGGGGGGGGGAGAGGAGTCATTAAAGGGAAATCTTATACTAGGGGTTCTCAAACATGTTGATCGTCGTACCGCTTAAATCTGTTTCAAATAGTGTGTGCACCACCTTATGCTAAACCGTAATTCATTTTTGTCATCCACTTGATATCTTTAGTACGCACAAGCATTTTTCTAAAACATTTGTGCACCATCTGGAGCAATATAATGTTCGACTATAGGCACAGGTACGATAGTTTGAGAATCATTGCCAGCACTTTGCTATGTAGATGACTTGCGTGCTGCATTAAGGACTGTACAGGCAGTCCATGAGCCACGGAAGCTATCAGATTTCATTACACACTGAGATTTGGCAAGCGCCGCTTAGTCTGCATTATGAAACGGAGAGAGATTATTTTTAAACATTTCTTTCTTTCGACTGGGATAAAGCCGAGTTCAAGGAATTGATTTTTTTTTTTTTTTTTTAAAGAAGATTCGAGGTTTCAGACACAAGAAAACCAAAGTTTTGATGACCTGGTGCGTTTCAAGAAGCAAGAGTAATAGAATAACATAATTTTTATATCGCTGGGTGGTAAACTTTTGTTCACTTTTTAGATTTTAGCTCTTTGATTGCAGTGGAATCTGATCACGGACGTAGGGATGAAAGGCGTGCCTAAATAGATAGAAAAAAAAGAGCCTCCCGTGGCGGATCAGTACAAATACGATTTTGGACGCCTCCTGCCTTCGTAAAATACAAGGTATTTTTTTATAGCTTATTCACTATTGAGGTCTTATCTTAAGACCATTCCCCCCCCCTTCCCACCCACACCCCAATGTTGGCACCTTGACGAGTACCCTTCCCCCTTCTTATGGCCCTGCAAGAGGGCAATGTGAATGCGGCACCATAAGGTGACACGGTGCATATTTTGGGAACCACAGGGCTCGCCAGACAGCGGTGAGAACACTTGACACGTGTTTGTTTTTTTTAATGTGACGTCACTATTTTTTTTTTTTTTAATCTGGGGGAATGGGGCTTTGAAAGCTCATTATACGNGCGTCCAAAAAGTACGCGCCTAAAAAAGGGGGGGGGGCGAAAATCTGACTTTTTGCGTACGTTCGTTATGCTTGGACCCTTATCTAGTATTACATAACTTATGACATAGTCACTTTTGTAGATTATCAAGTGTTACATAACTTATGTCTTAGTCACACTTCTAGATACCAGGTATTACACAACTAGATGTGCAATGTCATGATTGTCATCGACTTAATGTATCTGAAAAATATTTTTAATTCTTTAATTAGCACACGTTTTTCCTCAAAATGTATAACTACTGCTCTTGGAAGTCTTGGTCTTCACCACCTCACCCCCCCTTTTTTTTTCTTCTTCTCTCTTTGAGACTTATTTCTCCAGGTCCCAGGTCAAATCTGTACTAGTTGTTTATTCCTTTGCATCCTAAAGATAGTTTTGTCCAAATCTATCAACTTAGGAGCAAAACCCCAACTTCCGGCAATAACATTATCATTGATGCCGAAAGCCGACCACTTAAGTTTGTTTACTTTCTAATCTATGTCCTGTTATTTCTTCATTTGTCCTGTATGCCGGGGAAGGCTCTTAGCCCAAACGTTCTTCTTTTGTTGTCCTGTCCTTCAATTTCAAGCCTCCACATGCCTTGTTCTTTTTTTAATGTCCTGTCTCAAGCTTCCACATACCTTGTTCTTCTTTTAATGTCCTGTCCTATTTTAAGCTTTCACATGTTCGCCCGTAAACTTTAGGAGGAGAGCGCAAGTAGGTAATTTATGCACTGGTTTGGAGGGGGGCGGGTGGCGTCAAATTTTTGGTTCCCGTCCGTTGGAAATAGCCTGAAGACAACAGCCAACTTGACATGGGATTGAAAATGATTGAGCTTTGGCAATATAGCTTACCGATTTGACCACACACGGCTGGGTTAAAAACAACAACCAACAAAAAACAACCGTTATGTAGTTTTAGATGAAGATAAATTACTTAACTGGAGAATACAAACAAATAGGAAGCCCAGTTAGGAATTTGAAATATTTACATTGTATTAATGCATGAGAGAATACACAATAGTTCATAGATTGAGTGCTATCAATTAAAAACAACAACAACAACAGCAAATTGCAAATACATATAAAATCCTGGAGCTGGGCCGATTACTTGAAAACTATTGGATCATTCACCAAATGAACCATTTATCAATGCAAGGATTAGATAAGTGTTAAGGAAAGAAATGGAGAAAAAAAACAAGATTATTATTGCTTGATCATATTCCTTTAGGTATTTCCAGGTCATTTTGGCAGAGCTGGTACTTAAGCTTTTCTTGATATGGCATGCATTGTATGCACTGAAAAAACAAAAAACTGTTCAAATTGAAATAACTTCTTCCAACTTTCTCTATATCACTAATCACATTAACTAGACTAGGTACAAACAGATTTAAAAATGTCTCCTCATAATTTCAATGTTTAAAACAATGAGGATCATTGTCTGGAAGTCAACTACAAAGTGGTAAAATGTGATTAAGGATAACAATTTTTTAAAAATGAATAAAAAGCTCCTTTCTGGGTAATATTATGATGGTAATAGGGTCAAGTTATGCGTATGACTTTTGTTCTCACATTTGGCAGAGATATGGCACTCGGCTCTGAATATATTTTGGTTACATCTTCCATCTCCTAACAGCTGAAACAAGAATGATATAAAAACTATCATAAATTCAGCACCTGAACCCCCTACAGTCATAAATTTAATGCTTTCATGGATAATCCTGCCCTAGCAGTTTGACTCAAGGAATGCAGATCAAGCTTTTTCACATGCACTAACTTTTAGACACAACAGGACTTAGTGGGCCAGGTCATGAGCATGCATAGTGGGCCAGGTCAATACCTATTGACTTAAAATGACTATTGAAATCGTGCTTCAGTTCTCTTACACTTTATGGTTCAACTTAGATCAAGGAGAAGTAGAAATCATTCTTTCGAGTTGAAAAAACAACAACCCACCTAATGTCAGAAGTACTTAACCAATTCAGATTGAAACCTCTAATGTCAGGAGTACTTAACCAATTCAGATTGAAACCTCTAATGTCAGGAGTACTTAACCAATTCAGATTGAAACCTCTAATGTCAGGAGTACTTAACCAATTCAGATTGAAACCTCTAATGTCAGAAGTACTTAACTAATTCAGATTGAAACCTCTAATGTCAGGAGTACTTAACTAATTCAGATTAAAACCTATAATGTCAGGAGTACTTAACCAATTCAGATTGAAACCTCTAATGTCAGGAGTACTTAACCAATTCAGATTGAAACCTCTAATGTCAGGAGTACTTAACCAATTCAGATTGAAACCTCTAATGTCAGAAGTACTTAACTAATTCAGATTGAAACCTCAGTTTCCAAACCTGTGAGCCAAGGCAGGCCTTTTAACTATTACAATGACAGCTAAGAATGAGTCTGGAGTACTTAAGCGAATGCACTGGTAAAACACGTCCATTATTTCATATGGTCTTCTATAAAGGGTCCTTCCAATGTGGCCCTTCATTACAAAAAAGTTTGGGGGACCTCTGGTTTAAACTCAATATGGTTTAAAGCACAATGGAGTTGAGATCACTAAATTACCCTCAATGTGAGAAATATGAATTTCTTGACAAGCGTTATGAAAAGTCAATTCAAATGACCAATAGGAAATAATAAATATGTCACTGATATATTCAAATCACTTATAGGAAATGATGAATAGGTAAGTGAACTATTAGAATGACCTATAGGGAAAAATGATGAATAGGCCACTGAAATATTCTACTGACCTATATGAAATGATAAATAGGCCATTGAAATATTCTAATGACCTATATGAAATGATGAATAGGTCACTGAAATATTCTAATGACCTATATGAAATGATGAATAGGTCACTGAAATATTCTAATGACCTATAGGAAATGACGAAAAGGTCACTGAAATATTCTAATGACCTATAGGAAATGATGAATAGGTCACTGAAATATTCTAATGACCTATATGAAATGATGAATAGGTCACTGATATATTCTTATGACCAATAGGGGGAAAAAAAGTCGTGAAACATAGAGTTAATGACTTAGTATGAATCATTTACAAGTAAATGTCAGTGAGGAAATCAAAGTAATGCTTGACACTTTTTGAACAAAGTGTTATTTTTGACAGTGCTCCAACATCCATCAATGTTTTTACTCAAACAACCGATAATGGGAGAACACCAGATGGACAAACCAAAGATGAAACAAAGCAGCTGTGCAAGAATAAATTCAAGATCAACAAATTCAAATAATGATGCATAAATATTATCATTGCAGAGAATTATGCGAAATGGATTTAGTATAGAGTAGAATTTCAAATTTTCTTGACATTGCCTTGTCCCAGTAAAAGTAGATTAAAATGTCAATTTTGGCACTAAACTTGAAAACAACACATGCATGTCAAGTTTTACAAATAAAATGTTCTTGTTTTAACCTTCACCAAGTTTTTTCTCAGAAACAATTAACATTAAGCTGATTTTCTAAAATAAAGAAAAAAAAAAGGGTTATATTGCAAAAGTATTGAAAGAGGGGTAAAAAATGTGTTAATTACATAACATCTTCTCTCCAAAGAAGATCATTTTGATTTAGTGGGGCTTTGCTTTCATTTGATTACCAGGGCTGATGAGTGGAACTATTTATTTATTTTGTACATTTTCAAAACAAGGTTTATGTAATTAATTTTTAAGCCTTATATCTATAGTTTCTTTCTTTAAGATGGGAAAATATGTTCAATTTTGTTACAAAAGAATCATATGAATACAAAATTAGCAAAGTGGTAAAAGAAAGTTGTGTTGAAATATAAATACATAATTTAATCAAAACTTTTAAGCAATTTAAATTGGTGACAATCACTCACAGAAATAAAATTTGGATAGCAGATATAGCAGTGTAAGGTCAACCACATACTTCATAAACAAGACATAGTTAAACTCAAAGCCTATATTTACCATCGCCCAAACTACACGCTGGCTAGAAAATGGAGCATGTACATTAGAGCATGTATCAAATACACAGAGCAAGATTTTTATTTTAAAAAAACAGGTATTTATTAGTTAAATAAATAGTCAGTTTACAATATACATGCCAAAATTCCATTAATAGAAAATAAATTTTAACCAATCAGGATGGGGCCTTTTATTTTCCCTTTTACCATGCAGGAACAAAAGAATGAATAGTTGCTATCATTCATTTGAACCAAGATAAAGCTTTCAATGAACAGAAAGGCTAACCAATCATAATGTGTCCATAAATCTATACACTCATACGTTTGCCATGATGAGAAATTGTGAAAGAAAGAAGCTTTTCATGCTTAAAGAGTCAATATCAATAATTACCACAGCTCATTTTGATTGAAAGAAAAGTAAAACTCGTGACACTTTATTGCATCTGGTTGACAACTGATAAATGGCATAATGTATGCATGTGAGGGGAGAAAAAAAAAAGCATGATAAAAATCAATACAGTAAATTGATTTTGAATTTATTTTCTTTTATTACTTTCTAAGTCCACCTTTGAAATTTTCACAGCATAAACATGGGCATAAAAAATATAGATGAAAAGTTAGGTCAGCAGAAAGACAGTGGCCTCAACTATGGAAAAGTACAACTCAGATGTGTAAGTCAGTGGCTGAGTAGGGGGTGTAAAACATGGACAAGTTTCTTAGTCTGTGAAAATGAGATCATATGACAATTGCGAGGAAATAATCCATAGCACCTGCATTTTCTGATAGGGAGTTGAGGATATTGCATATTACTGCAACTCTTTCATCTCATGGTCAGACAAAATCTATTTTTAACAGATAGTTATACATATGCCAGGAGAGCTAAGCCTTGAGGGTTGTGACATTGTTAGGGTCTGAGAATTTTGTTATTTGTGCAGAGGGACCCAGAGTCTTTTAAACAGCTTCAAATTTTTCAGCAGGGTTGCAAACAATAAGAAAGTTGTAGGCATTTCCGTTAAAAGTTATGATGGCTTAAAAACAAAAAATATTCAACTGCCTCAATTTGCTTCTATGTCACAGGAACGTGGAGAATTGTGTGGTGCCATTGGTATTATTTGTCTAGCGGTCATCAGAAACAAAAATTGTTCAAATCAAAAATAGAGAGGACAGTGAAATGTTTAAACTTAACCTGACAAAATGAAACCAGCCAATGGCAGAAGTATTTGTATGGTTTGCATATGATTTCAGAGCCACGCAGTCAATGGCATGAAGAACGTGCTGCATCATGCATAAGTTGGGTTCTAACGCAATGGTCACAATAAATAGTTACAACACTATATTCAAAACTGAAACAGGTATTTACACACAAAAACATAAGTTGTATGTAGCTTTCATCACATGTGCATAAGTTCAAAAATGTACAAAAGTAAGAATAGTAATGGAACAAATTTAATAATAATATTATCATTAAAACAAATATGACCCAATCATAGAAATTAAAAAAAACAACCAAAGTGAAAAATATTGTTTACTGTCAAACCACTTGGTCAATGTGAAAACCATGAAATGATCATAATTGAGGTTAATCTTAGGTGTAAAATTTCATTATTTCATGAATTTTGTTTTGGGGAATAATATTCTTAGGGACAACACAAAATAATATATCTAACAAAACTGTGCAGACAGTAAAGAACATTTTTTTTTAACTTGCAATAATTTAATCCTCCTTTAACAATTGCATTTTTACATTATTTGATATAGAACAGTAAGATCGGTTACAGTTAACCATTCGGTTTCAGTTAACAATTTGCTAAGAATGTAATGATTCCCCCCCCCAAAATATAAGTGAAACTCTCTGTTGTCTCTTCCAAAATAATATGTTCACAATCAATACAATCAAACGCTAGAAAAACACAAGGGTTGGATGTAACACTTTCAACCAAGAGAAATGGCCTGAGAATCAGTTACTGCATATAAGATATTGCCCAAAGTCATCAATACAAGCATGCATTTATTTATACAACTTTTGATCTCCTTTGCAATGGCTAAAATAAATAGTTCTCATAGGCTAACAATGGCATTTCATATAAATGGACGGCTAATATCACAACCAGGATAGCCAGAACCACAAATATTACTGGGGACTGCATAAATAGTCTTTGTACAAGCATCCTCAATAGTCATCGACTGCCCCTGCGATTCATGTACTCAACTATCTGAAAAAGCAATTGATATAATATTCAATATTTTGTTTGCAATTTTGCATATGTATTCGTTTTTAAAAACAGGCACAACATCAAATTTACAGTGCTTTTTTTAAGAGAAGAAAATGTTTAATAATATTTTTTTTTAAACCACGAACTGTCCATTGTATGTTTCTGTACTGTGCAGGCAGTTTAGAGCTTTTTGGGTGCCTTTGAAAAATGTGATTTTTCACATGCAAATACTATAGCTAGACGCCATAAAGTATTTATTTATTTATTGAAAGTAGACTGGGTGGGGAATCATAATGGCTATTTTTTAATGATATTTTATACTTGCTGAACATGACCTTGACCTTGGAGTGACCAGGAATAAAGAAAATAAAGAACATTTTTCTTTTCAAGTACCGTACCTCAAACTACAATTTTTTGAAGGCATATCATTATAATGTTTATATAATATGAGAGCATTTTTATTTATCTTTCCAAAAATGTATTATTGGTATATGTTTTAAAGATTAACCGATTTTTAAAAAAAAATATTCTTCCGATACCTATAATTACGTTCAAGGAACAAAGTAAGACATAAAAAATGTAAACATTACTAAATAGGAAGAAACAGATAAAATTTTAAAAGCTGCTATATAAATATTTCATCCATAAAATGAAATATAAGAAAACATATTTAGAACAACATCCAATTATTTTTTGTTGGTACAAAATCATCTGCAACATAGTTTAGAATGAGTCCTGTTGTTGCCGCATCGGCTACTTGCTCTTGGCCTAGGTCTAAATCGTTCGAACTTTCGCTTTCTGATGCACTATAATTGTAATAGGAATTAGCATTGTTTTCGTGTGTGATTGGAAAATCATCTTCCGAATCACTTAAGTCATTAACTAAAAAGAATTATCAAAAAGATTCCTAACTGATTTATTTTGTTAGCCAGATGTTTCAGCTATGGCCTCATCCACTTCGTGAAAATCTACCGACACAAATGTGCTTGATAAAGATCATTGTAAAAATAACTCCAAAGTTTAAAAAAGGACACACAAGAGCGAAAAACGGAAGTTCATTTATTAATAAAAGGAAGTAGTTTTATTTGGTGTAAAATATTGGACTGGAACTTTTTCTTACAACGCATTTTTTATCTGCCATTTTTATCAGCCGACACAGTTTGGGAAGAGGAAATCGGCCGACGACAGTTTGTGGGTTAAATTACGTGTAGTGTGAAGAGTTTTTTTTTAAAATAAGAGATTAAAAACCAAAAATCCTAAATTAAACTTATTGATCAGTAGCTTACCTTTTTCAGTGCTATCAGCCTTTCCTTTAAGCTACACATGCCTAACATTGCCATCTGAACACGTGAATCCAAAGGCAAGACAGCCATTGCCCACCAGGCCCAAGCTGGGCCATTGACAGAGAAAGAAAAACTCGTGTCTAACTCAGGAAGTACACCAAAGTGCTGCCTGATCCTTGCATTGTGTGAAGATGGCAGTTTTGACAGCCAGGTATTAATCATTGCATGTATCTCAATCTGTAGGGCATTGACAGCTATAGACACAAGAGGTTAGAGTCAATAATTTTTAATAAATATTGGGTGGTTTTTTGGGGGGTTTTTTGTATGAGGGAAAATAAGGTATTTTGGGGTCTTCATCAAAAATGATTTCCTTGTGTGACTTGGTTAAAAAATCAGTACGAACATTTATAATTGACTATTGAAGTTGACATATCTTTGACAATGGCTCTGAATTTTAAACCGAGTTTTCGTTCTATTTTATAACAAAAATAAAAAGTAAATTATTATACATATAAACTTACACTGAGTATCTTCCGGGGCTATTGGTTTGTCTGAAAGAAATTCAACTTTGGCAGTGTTGTAGCCATCACGCTTTCCCCGGCTAATCACCTTGAAGCGCCTGCCTCCTTTAGTGTCTACAACAGAACGACCATCAGGAAAATATTGGACATCTCTTATTTCCAGCATGCAACCGAAGTCTGAAAACTCATTGCTGATGGAAAGATGGTTACACTTATTTATTCACAACATCACACTCAAACAATATATTTCTGTAATTTTATTATTTTTTTTTTATTACAACACTTATTTAGTTTTCAAACCTTAAAGTTATCAATGTGATAAGAAAATAATTCCTGCTCTAGAAACAAAGATTTATTTAAATTTGTAGACTTGTGTCCATTTTTCAAACATGACAATTTTAAAATTGTGATAAATTTTTTTACAGATAGCTGGTTCAAATGCTACCAACAGATACGTCAAAACTGATCACCAAAAACTCACTCGTTATCACTTGAAGGCAAGCACATGCCAAACTGCCGAGTTCCAGATTCCATACACTGTCGAACCATGAGGCGATAACGGGGCTCAAAAATATGTAGCGGGCATGCAATTGTTGGGAAAGTTAAAGTGCATACAAATACTGGTATTTCCGATTGTTGATCACTTCCCATTCTGTTGAAACACAAAAGAATTAAGGTTGACTTGCAGACGAATTGAATAGATCATTTCTTGTGTTCCCTATCTAAAGTACTTAACGAGCTTTTAAGAGAAGGAGCTCATGATAATAGGGGATAAGCTTTAGAGACAGACATCCAAAAAAAAAACAAAAAAACACAAAAAACAAAAGATCTGAAATTACTGTTTCATTTTTACAGTAATATTAAAAATACCAGCAGGATTTAGAGTCTAAAAAGTAATTTTTATAATCCAAATAACAATAAGAAATGAACTATTAAATGGCTCTTCCATTTTGTTAAGCATTTCTTTAAAAATTTGATAAAACTAATTAAAATTAGTTATTATTTTTGGGAGTCTCATTTTATAGAAGTTAAAAAAAACCAGACAGCCATTTTAAAAACAACTGAATTCAGATTTTATTTTTTCACTTCCTTACCTTGCAAGTTCAATCATCTCTTCATCATTGATTTTACATCTTTCAATGTATTCTTGTTTAAAATAAGTTTCCATTATACACTGGATAGCATCAGTCACTGCTTGTCTTCGTTCAGCTAGATACTAGAAAAGTTATTAAAATTTAAAAAACAAACATTTTATCGAAATATTTTGAAGTAGGCTGATGAATAAAAATAGAAGTTTTAAATAAATTTTGTAAAAACATGCAATATTTAGGTAGTGAGACTTTTGACCCTTTAATATTACTAATTAGCTATCATTCCAATAAAGGTCAAGGGAGTATTCAATATATTGTTACTTAAATATATTTTTAAAAATAATACTTTGATCTACATTTTCACAAAAGTAAATCCATACCTCTGCCAAATTTCCCTTACACATCGGGCATGTCACAGTGTGGTCGAGACATCTATCCAGACATTTGCGGCAAAATGTATGCCCACAGGGAGTGGTGACAGGTTCAAAAAATAACCTATAACACAGACCACACTCCAAATCTTCAATATTCGTCTGTTCTGGTTTCATATGAGTTGGAAAAGCTGGCTCTGCAACAGCAGCAGTGAGTGGTGATAAACTTTTATCTGATGCTGAAGAGTTTGAGGTAGATTCTAAAGGAGGGAGGGGATTTAAAGAATGAAACATATTACTAAAGGAGCCCAAAAACTAGGTCTTAAAATAAAAATAAATAAAATTAGATTTCTGAGCCTTTGTGTATAGTTGGGAATTTCCGATGCACAACAACACAAAAGTTTACTTTCTGTGTTTAAGAATATGTCTACTTTGCTATTACTCACTGAGTACTTTCTGGGGCGATGAGCGGGTCGGGCTCAAAGGTATCTGAGCAGTACTAGGATTTCGTAAACGTTTCCTTGATACTGGTGAGGGTGGCAAAGGTGAGTGTGACCTTGGTTTAGTGACCTTCTTAATCTCTAAGTGATCAACTAAGCTGCAGTCTGGTAATGAGTTGCCTGTGAAATTTTTATTTTAAAAAATTTGGTAAAAAAATTTTTCATGGAAATTACCTAAACTGTATCAGCTTTTATCAAGCGAATATGCATTGATTTTCAACAGCTTTCAAAAAAATATGAGGCTTTATTATTATGAGAGCTACAAATGTTGTTACTGGACAGTAATGTATTTTTTTGTGCTTAAAGAACTGACATGAAAATGCATTGAACTGACATGAAAATGCATTGAATCATTCAACTGAGTTTATTTTTATAACTGACAAAGCTGTCAAATTCACCATCTAGAAATGATTTATAACCAAAAAAAATGATAGTGATGACTTTGATCAGAAGGTGTGAGAGAATAAAAGTACAATGTTGTTTCTAAAAATTCTAAATAATAATTTAATAATAATTAATAATTTAATTCAATTTAATATTTCACAATATTTAGACCAAGTCCTTTTTTGGAACAAAATATATAATTTTGCTTTACTTCTAAAAGTAATTAATACTATAAAAATGACATCATTCACATAAAAAACAGTACACACATTTAAGCAATATCAATTATCAATTAAAAGGGGGTATTAATTTAAATTGTTAGTTCAGTTTTGCATGTGTTCTCAAAATGCTGGACAAGTCAGAAGGCAAAGATCCTACCACTTTAAAAATCTGTTCTAATTATTGAGCTTGTCTTATCTTACTTAAGCTTGAGAGTGGGTTAACTTGACCCAACCATTAAATGAAAAAATAAAAAAATTCATATGCTACAATAGCATTTTATACTCTCCATCATGAAAAGTTGTATTCTTACAACCTATATTGGAATACCATATTCACCAATTCGTTATAATCCTGCATATTTAGTATGGTTTTGAAAGTTAATCACCTATCTTACTTAAGCTTCAGAGTGGCTTAACTTTGACCCTACATCAAATGAACAAAAAAAAAAAAAAAAAAAAAAAAAAAAAAAAAAAAAAAATTCTATGCCACAATGGCATTTTCTACTTTCCATCATACAAAGTTATATTCTTACAACCTATATTAGAATATCATATTCCCAAAGTCCTCATAATACTGCATATTTTGTATGATTTTGAAAATTTATCACCTAAACGCCCCTGAGATCCAATACAGAACATCAGATAATTAATAATATTCACCCTAAACAAATAATAAAAAAACTTACATCTCAACTTTTCGGATAGATATTCTTGAACTTCTGTTTCCTTCAACTTGCTCTCTTGACACGCATTTTGACGATCAATATCATTCTTTACTTTTCCCTCATTCAAAGATAATGAAGGCTCTCCAGGTGCCACCATCAACTGTGGTGTGGGCTCTTGTGAGAAGTTGCTGGCTGTGTTTATAGTATCTTTGACAATCTTGGCCAGATTACTCAACGTGCTGGATATATTTGGCAAAAGAAGTGGACTGCTAAAATTTTCCTCAATTAACTGCTGGAGTAATGTTGGGTTACTTCTCTGTTGGAGGGCTTCAGCTTTTGGGTCATCAGAAGGTAAGGCTGATAATATTTTGTCCAGAGCCTAAAAGTTATATATCTTTATTCAATTTTTAAAAAAAAAATTATTGTATTTTTAAGTTAAACACCAGTTGGTAATAAAATAAATAATACAATTGACAGATTTCTCTGCGATTCATGAATGATGTTCATTGATGTTTATTCAATTAAAAACTAATTACATATGGACAATAAAATTACAACTTACTTTTGAAAGGTAATCTTTGGCAGATGAAACTTTCTGATCAAGAGCCAAGCATTGTAAAAAAGCAACAGCTGCATCTTCATAGCATCCAAGACCATAAATTGCACATCCTTTTCGAAAATATCCTTTAGGCCAGTCAGGCCGTAGTTGTATCACTAGTTCTGCATCAGCAAGAGCATCTTCGTATCGATCCAGAGAGGCATATGCATGGCACCGATTACTTCGAAGAAGATGATCATTTGGAGCTAAAGAAAGAAAAAAGATTAATACATGGTCTGTAAACAAGTTTTATTTTATTAAGTCTTAAAATAAATTTACTTAGAACAAGCAACTTTATATTATACCATCTTCAAAAAAAGAAATTAACACACCATTTTATTTTTTAAATTTTATTACATCTTTTCAACTTTGTCTAACCACTTATCTTTCTCTAATCTTTATCACCTTAAAATTTGCATTTACTAGTGCCATGATAAATAAGAGTTTTAATTTAAATAGTTTAATTTGAATGTATTGAGCTAAAATGGTTAGTTCTAGATCTGTAAAACTCTTTGTTATACCTCTATTTTCAGAAAAGATGTAAATTAAAGTTGGAGCATTTCATATGTTAACTGAAAATTTAATCTATTTAGCTGCCATTCTGAAAATATAACAAGTGTACTAACACACATGCACATTCAAATAGTAAGCATATTTACTATGACAATAAAATTTATTGATAAAGAAAACATAATTAAAGTATTACCTACAAAATCACTTGTTTTACTAAACTTAAAATATGTAGAAAACATGATAAAATAATCAAGATGTTCAACAACCAACAAATCTTGTTAGACAATGTAATTTCAATGTGATACAAATTTCTATATTCACTACCCCCTCTTGCTTTTTTCAATGCCCTTTTCAGAAATTTTTCTCTTTGTTGCTGTTGCCATTTTTTGCAGGGATAAAAAGTTTCACCATGTTATATATGCAAGAACAACACAACCACACTACCCTGGGAACACATCATCATAGAAATGAACACTGTGAAACTAAAATATATGTGCCAGCTCTAACAGCACAACCTACCCTTGCTGCAGGACTACCTGCCTTTTCAAAACAAAACAAATGTAGACTAAGCCGCTATTGGGTGTGCGTGATTGAAGATGTCCATTGGTTCTGTGTTATTGATTTCATCCCCAAAATGTGATCTAATAAATTTTTTTAAAGTCACAAAAACTTCATAATTTTTTTAACTGTGTTTTGATATTTGATTATATAACCAGCAGATTTTAATAACCTGTGACGATAGAAAATAGCAATGGCGCCGAGCCTACTGTATATTCCACAAATATTATTACAGTTTTTAGGTCAAATAGTATTTAGTTTTTATAAAATGGGGTTAGATCATGTATATGAATTTACCATTTTAAGCATTAATATTTTCGCCAAAAGGATCTATCAAAATTATTCATTGAAATGCTGATTTTCAAAAATGTGCCATAAATTATTGAAAGAAGTTTTTGTAGTGGGGACTAAAAAGAAACATTTAAAAAATAAAAATATTAACAGTTTTTGAAATTTTGTTATCTTGCTTTAAAAATGGTACTTAATTTAAAAAAAGAATGAAAAAAAAATTCTCAAGAATGAAAAATTATTCTCCACACACTATGAGCCAAAATACAATGAGTATTTATCATTTAAATTCATTTGCATTGATTACCTGAAATTTGTTCAAAATCAGGGGGGGGGGTGTTCCCCTTAAATAAGTTTAAATTTTCACTATTTCTCACCTTTTCCCTAAAAATACATTCTAAAAACAAAATTCATTTCAAACAAATTTTCCAGATAAGAAATGCAGAGTACCTAAAGTCCATTGGAAGCATCCCTGATTATATAAATGGGAGTTATTAATATGGTTACATCGAATATTCACCTTTTGCCTTTTACTTGGCCACCAAACTTTTCTACTAGACCTACTTCTCATTACACTTAGTGTCAAAAACTCATTCCCCCTCAGAGACTTCATCGCAACACTTTAAACAAAAATAAAGATGAAAAATTCACTTAAGTAATAGTATGGATAGGTAGTTGGGGGTAGTATCTATCCTAATGGCTTACCCCCCCCCCCTCCCCACAAAAAAGCAGTAGATTATGGCTGGTCCAAAGTACATCTTGAACTAGTAGTTCTGAAATTAATCCATGTTCCCAAATAAATACTTTCGCTTTATTAGTTTTATGTCTTTTATATCCCTACTCCCTTATCCTCACAAAATTGTGACCATTCTCCCTGCCTTAGGCTACCAACTCAACTGTTTGAGATCATAAATGATAAGAGTAGAACTCACATTTATAAATTTTAATAAATCACACAACAAATAAGTGAATTGAGATCTGACAGCATTCTAGCAACATTTTTCCCTTGTCTAATCTCAACACAAAAAAAATAATTAATTAAATTTTAAAAAATGGTCCCTTTTGTCTGTGATGTAATTTAATATAGGGTGGCAAGTGCCATCCTTATCAGTTGGCATTCATACTGAATCACAATCATCATATTTTTAATTTTATTTATAATAATTTACAGGCCAATTAAATTAATCAGAAAGCTGTCAAAACAACTGAAGGAAAAAAAAAAACAGAAAAAAAGTCACAGAAAAAGTCCTATAAACTCCTAAGTTTTAGTGTTAATGAAATTATATTTGTAAGACCATATATTATATGGTTATTTACTGAAATAAAAATTGCAGTAGCTTATTCGGATCGTGTTTTGATTATCGTTGGGGATTAAATATGTGTTTGTTATTTATATTATATGTACACATTATAATTCAACATTTAATAATATGATTTATTATTACTCAGTTATACATTTGTGTGTGTTATTTGTATTATGTATACATATTAAAATCACAGATTTAATTCTTTGCTTTATTCAAAATTAGTTTATGCATCTTCAGTCTGGGACCCATTTACCCAGAAGAGCATTGACAGGTTGGAGGCGGTCCAGCGACGGGCAGCACACTTTGTCCTGAACCGCTATAGGAATACCTCTAGTGTTGGCAGCATGCTGGAAACACTGGGCTGGTCACCATTGGAGGAACGACGACGACTATCCAGGCTCTCCATAAGTACAAGATAAATAATGGGCAGGTCCACTGCTCCAGCATTAAACAGAAACTCGTCCCTCTCCCCCATAAACAGCAACGAGGCCATGACAGGCAGTTCCGGCTCATACCAGCGAGAAGCCAGTATAGTAACTGCTCACTCCTGCCAAAGACAATCAGGGACTGGAACAAGCTTTCAAAAGGAACAGTTGAGGTGACAACATTTGACACATTTGCATCTATTGCCTCAGGCCTTCCAACCCCCAGTGCATGATACCTTCACAAAGTAACCCTTGCAACCAGTGAAATATCCTCATCAACACCAGGCACAGAAACATTGCAAATTCCCTCTACATGCTTAGTAGCCAAAATGATCAATACATTGATCGTGGGCCCTTAATATATAGAAGTTACATGATTATGCATGAAGCCAATAAACATAAATATTACAGATTTAATAACAATAAATGGTAGTAAGCAATTGGGAATTTTATTCTCGCATCTGATCTCACCATCACATCTCCAGAAAAAATGGAAAGCAAGAGACATTGCATTGTAGTACTAGTTTACCAATAACTCTATTCAGACAAAGTACAAATGGCCTTAATGTGGTCATCGGTAATAAGTGGGGAGGGGGTCAATGTCGCTTTGGACAGAAATATATTAATTGTCAGACTTTACCAAGGTACTCCCCATGCTGTTGTACAATCACATACCTGTATTCACACTAAAACTCATTATTGTCACCAAGAGAGTGTGGTGGACTGAAAGATTTACAAATTTGTTTGTTCCCCAATCTTGTCATGATTTATTTATGATATCTGAGATCTGATTTTTTTCTGTGACTTTTTTTCCTACAGCACCATAGCCTATAGTCATTTATATTTAGTATAATAAAAGTAAATTATAGGGCTCATTTATTAAACTTGTACTGGACTATGACCTATGCTTTTAGTCTATAGCAGGCCTGCACAACATACTGCCCCCCAGCACCCACTTTGCGGCCCGCAAAGTAACGAAATATTCTTTATTCTTATTATTTTCTTAATAGCTTTCCTCCCTATCCTATTTTCTTTTGGCCCGCACAAATTTTTCATAAAGTATTACGGCCCGCCTTACATTTTGAGTTCTGCAGGCCTGGTCTATAGAAATAAGTACTACTTACTTATATACCCTAAATAATTACTTACAACAGTAGTAACAGTATGACTATGACTAATGAGTAGTACACTATTACTAAGTTACTATACTTATAGTAATACTTTCTATTCTACTAGACATATGACTAATACTAATTCTAATACTGACCCACTGTAATTAAAATTTACTTTAGAATTTTAGTATTAGAATCTTAATTATAGTGGTACCTCGACATATGCGTGCCCTTACATACAAGATTTTTGAGATACGAGCCGTCTAACAAACCATGTTTTGCTTTGACATACAAGAAAAATTTGAGATATGAGGAACTGGGTCGGCCGGCTGCACACAAACACACCAGTTGTGCCTCTCACATTGTCAGTGTGCTTGTTTGCCTCGCTATTGAAGCATCTTTGATAAGTTGTGCTCGCGAATTGTGCTTTTTGTTCATTTACAGTACTTAATCTTTTTATAACCATGGGTCCGAAGAAAGTGGGTGGAAAGGTCATTGCTCAGAAGAAGATGATGTTTATTGAATTAAAGCGTGAAATCATAGAAAAACATGAGCAAGGTGTGCGAGTGACTGACTTGGCGAGGCAGTACAGGGGTAGTACTTCATCAGTATGTACTATGCTTAATCAGAAGGAGTCGATAAAAGGTATAACACCAGCTAAGGGAGTTACAATAATTTCTAAGCTCGGGACCGCTCTCCATGAAAATATGGAGAAACTGCCGATTGTGTGGGTGACGGGGAAGCAACTTGAAGGAGATACCTTAACGCAGGGCACTTTATAAAACCAGTTTATTTCTTTACATTCTCATTCTCTGTTTTCATACAATATCTGTCATTTATAAATACATTTTTCTTATTCAAAAACACGTAACATAAACAACTTGGCTGACATTTTGGGGGCTGGAACGGATTAATGGCATTTCAATTAATTTCTATGAGGACCGAGGAAAATTGCTTTGAGATACCAACAAACTGATTTTTACTAGCATGGTTACAGAACGAATTAAATTGGTATCTAGAGGTACCACTGTACTAGTACTAATACTAGCTAATAAGCTTGTAATTATTTATTGTTAGTGTAAGTGCAGCAACTTTTAATTTTAATTAGGCAATATAGGCCTACCACTACTACTACTAGCTAAGTTTCAGCTAAGCTAAGTTTGTAATTATAATTTAATTATAATTATTAATAATTAATAAAATAAAATATAAAATAATATAAAAATAATATATTGTTCGAAAGTGAAAGAAAGTGCAACAACTAGCTCCTAGCCTATCTATCATATTTTTTTCAATATTATTCAAAGGGAAAGTATAAGTATTATTACTTTCTTATATATAACTTACCCATTTCAATTGCTTCTGTATACACTTTTATTGCATTTATGTATTCACCTTTGGTGAAATAATCATTGCCTGCTTTTTTTAAGCTAGACGCTTTGCATTCGTTTGGAAACCACTTGTCAATAAGATTAGTTAGTATCACATTTGAATTTAGATTGCGCAATTTTAGCCTATAATGAACTATTCCACACACTTCACATGATTTTGATTTATCCTTTTCAAAACATTTTCTACAGAATGTATGCCCACACGGCACAGTGACAGGATCTGCCAATAGTCCACGGCAAAGACCGCAAGTAAACATACAGCTTCTTTTAGTTATCTGTTGGGATCCAGAATTAGTCAAATCTTGCTTCACAGTATCAATTAATCCAACAACAAGATGTTTCAATTTTTCAGGTGTTACTTTTCCATATCTGTAGGCGATTTTATAAGATTCAAAGGCTTTAGCAAAGTTTCCACCTCGGGCACAACTGTCGGCTAGTCCTAAAAATAGCTCTGATGTTGGCCCATTTTCACGGATAGTTCGCTCATAAATATCAGCAGCTAATCGAAAATTATTTGTACTGAATGCCTCTTTCGCCAGATCCACCATTCTCAGTGATCATGGGGTAACAGCACTCAAACAGATGAGATCTTTAAAACATGAAAGGTAATTATAGGAACTCCAACTTCCTACACTACGACTAAGCCACATAATGTTATGATACACATGTCATGTAACAATTTTCGTTATGTAAAGGTCACATGACCAAAAATGAGCCATGTGATTGGCTGAACTTGACCGACAAGTTATACAAAGTGATTTCGATTAGAAAGGTCGTTCGTTGAAAAAGCCTTTGCCTTTGTTTATTAATATTATACTAAATTTCGTTGTATTATACAAAATAAACTTAAACTTTAAAACCTCAATAGTGCTATAAGTGTTTTATTAAATGGAAAAAATGCTGAAATAATAATACAAAATATTTTCTTAAGCCTACATAGCCTTTTCTTTATTAGGTAATAAGTTATATAATGAACACCATACGTCACCATGTTTATGATACTATACAGCCTATTAAATATTATATACCATATATAATAATATTGCTTGTCCTGATAAATACGGATTGTTAAGTCTAAGAGTCAGTATAACACTAATAACAGGTTACACCGAATCTTATGTCTATAATATACATCGTTTTTTTTTTTTTTTAAGAAAAAGTGTTTTTTACATGAAGCTGTCTGTCAGTGTTTAGTTCTATTTTCACTAAAGTACACACTAATAAAGTGCGTCAATAAATGACGTCACACTACTTTTAAATGTAAAAATCAGTAAAAGCCGTAAATTAAAAAAAAACAAAAAAACGGATACCTCTTCTGTCTATAAAAAAGAAAAAGGTGAGGTTAGCACTTTTTTTTCTTTATATTCAGGGGCGAGATTTTCGAGATTTTTTGTCGACGAGGAGAGGGCGGATAAAATTTTGGGCCGCCTCGCAGCATGACACTAAACCAAGCTACGTCACTGATTTCACGTATTGAAAATTTTAATCTTTAACGTGGACTATCGAGGCCAAAACAGGCGTCGAAATTGAACATTTTTCTTCCTTCATGTTGAATTTAAAAAATGGAGTGAGGCAGTCTGTCTGTCACGGCTGCAGTTAATAATTTCAGAGAAGGCCACCTGACCGCAGAGGCATGGGCGCCCGCAGAAAACTTTCCAGGGGGGGAGGGGGCAAAAAAT
>CAXITT010000373.1:489707-525981 GCA_964033795.1 Lymnaea stagnalis | reverse complement strand
GGGGGGGGGGGTGGGGGGGGGGGGGGGGGGGGGGGGGGGGGGGGGGCGCGCGCGCAAGTGCCCCACCTTACCCCTACACCATAAAGACTAATTTCATACCCGTACTTAACTACAGTAATATTATAGAGTCAGAAGAGATACTAAGTGATGCATATGAAACGGCATAGTCAGGATTTTCCTCAGTGCAGTGGAATGCATCATTGCCCCCCACACACCTTTTTGGGGGTAACCAAAGCCCTCTAACCCCCCCAAAAAAAATAATCCTTGCCTACACCACTATGCTTATGAATAATAGTATAATACCGTAAAGTATACCCAGAGCACGGGAGTGCATAAAATAAGATCTAACTATATATTATATATACTATATAATAGGATATAATATATATTATATACAGTTAAGTTAGGCTCAATGAATCGATGTAGTATCAAGTCCAATCAACTAGGACTAGTATTAGTAACTTTTAATTTTAATTCTGATGTCAACCGTAAACTAGCTAATTTACGCAAAGAATAACATCACAAAATAATTTGATCATATTAGCTTTTCTAAAAT
The DNA here is from genome assembly GCA_964033795.1 of Lymnaea stagnalis. Taxonomy (NCBI): domain Eukaryota; kingdom Metazoa; phylum Mollusca; class Gastropoda; family Lymnaeidae; genus Lymnaea; species Lymnaea stagnalis. The sequence goes on along the minus strand of CAXITT010000373.1, from coordinate 525,425 downwards.
TAGAAGGCCTACTCTGTAATTAAACGTTAGTGAACTTGAAGTCTTTTTAAAATTTTAAAGTTAAAGACTGCCTTGCGCTAATAAAAAAAAAATACATGTTGCCCGCATACAGTAAAACAGTTAAAGTTAAAAATCAACTTATGAAGCTGAAGACAACGACATAACAAAGTACGCTAAGTTAGTCATTGCAGACAGCGCTTGGATGAGTAGTTTTCTATTTATAATGGTTACCTCACAATTTAAAACTAGATTCAAATAATTATTCACTATATTTTACACTTTACTTACCCAAACAATCGAACATCTCTTGATCGGCAATGTGAACAGAAAATAAATATGTCTGGTTTATCGAAGTTGTACGGTAATAGAAACTAAAAGCGTTCGAATACGCATGCGCAGTCAGGGGAAGCCACTAGCAAGGTCCGTTTGATAACAGATGCTAAAAATAGACGAGGTCGGCGATTAATGTCAATTTTCATAGCATCCAAAGCCAAATTTTTTACAAATTAAAAAATTCCCGCCTTTCTGGAAAATTTCCTTACTAGAAGGCCCATTTTCCCGGTTTTCACGACCGGGAAAATTATTCGATAAATTCCCGACTTTTTCACGTTTTCCCGACTGTGTGGGGACCCTGCATCTATATAGTACATAGGTAAATTAAGTCAAATGGCCCCCCCCCAGCAATACGTTTTCAACTACACCTCCAAATTTTTAAAATAAAAAATCCAATAATCTTTATACAATTGTGATGTTACAGTAAACAAAATATGACAGTGGTTTTCACCACTGGCTCCCATTGGTTCCCAGAATATGAGCCGCATCACCATGGGTGCTCGTTGCCTTCTGGCAGGCCCATGAGAATGGGGTGAAGAGCAACCTTTAGAAAGGACCTTAATAGGGAATCATAATATAAAATCCAATTTACTTCACAAAGACATGGGGCACTAAAAATAGTCCTTTTACTGGTCCGCTAGGGTGGGTTGCTGCGGCTTCCTTGCAGGAACGTTGGGAAATATAACACAATTACAATTATTTTATTTCCACTTTTAATCCAATGTGACATCTAGCGGTCATAGTACAAACAGTAACCCACTTGAGTAACAACAGTTTGCAGTTATTAGATGACGCTGATTAACCTACACTTGTTACATTTATTTTTAACCAACCCTTTATTTTATTTTGTTTATGCATTCGCTATGTCAAAATACCTCTACTACTGAGTCCTACCTGAGCGATATCTAGCGAGTTCATTTGTAAAAATACATTGCAACATGATAATTCCTACAAGAAGTTGTGTGATTTTTTTTTTTTTTTAGCATTCACTGTTAAAAAAAACTATTTTTGAACATTCAGTTTCAGAATGAATATTGTTTAAAATTATTTAATAATGTTAACACTTTCTACCCAGCGGACCACCCCCCCTCCCAACTCGTAACAAAAATGTGGCGGTGTTGTAATTATGGATTGAAATATTTATTGTTGTCTAGGCATAGTAGTTTGAAATTTCCTTTGTTAACCTAGGATACTTTAAGAAGAGGCAGTGACTTTTCAGTCAATAATTTATTCTGGGTGAAAAATTGCTTGTGAATTTGGATTTTTATTATTTTTAATTGGATAATGCATTTAATATTGTTCAGTTATTTAATAATGAGATTTAAACCTATATGTAATGCTTGTATTTTACAGTGTCGGAAATAAACCAAACAAAAAAACTTCAGAAACTGTCATTTTTTTAAAGGCTTGTAGCCTTAGGCTTAAAAATGTAACTACTAAAGGTGAAAGCCTAGGGGTAAACAGGTCTGTTTTTTGATTTACAGTAGAATTAATCAGGCTGTAGCAAACTTTGTAGACAATGTATCTGCTGAGGAAATATTATGACTATCCCTTAGCACACTGCTTACATTAAGAAATAATGTGCAAAATCTCTATTAATAAAATAGAGAGAAAATCTATGACTTGTAGTGCTGCCATTGTTAAAAAAAAAAAAAAATATTGTATAATCTACAATTGCTAATTTGTACCCAATGTGGTATATTTTTTAAAAACATATGTGAAAATTGTTATTCTGCAATTATATTGTTGGCTGATTATGGTATTTCTCTCATGAAACTCTTGCCTTGTTTTTTTCTTCTTCAAATAATTGAGAAAAATTCTAAAAATTTTTACCCTTTTAAAAATGTATGAAAACATTTTAAAAAGAGGTTAATTAATACAAATGGTAAAATTGATTGACATTTGTATGTTTTGTAAAAATGGACACTATTATGGAATTAATAAAGATTTTAACTTAGTTCTCAATAATTATTTTTTTTTTGCCACTACCTGGTTTGTGTTAAATTGTCATTTTTGTTAAAATTTAGTAAAATGAAAAATTAAAAAAATCAATCTTTTGGCCCAACATCAAAATCATGATAATTGGTATCAAACAATAGATAATTCGATTCTGAATCATGCAAAGATATAATCTTATTACTGCTATGTTGTTCATTGTAAAAGAGCCTGATTTTTAAGGTACCAAATGATACCAAAAAAAATGACAGAAAACCAATATTGAGAATTAATCAAAACATAAATAATAAAAAGAAATATTACTGTTTTTCAATGTGAAGGAAGTAAAACCAAATTAAGATAGTTGCCCTGCTTTAATGGATGCAAAAGTTATGTTTGCATTTATCATATAATTGCACCAATGGCTGATTGTATGCTGTTTATGACAGTTTTTTGGCATTATAGTTCTTTGGTTAAAAGTCAATGTAATGTTTCATATCCTTCACACAAAAGGAAACAATTGTTTAAATTTTTGTAATTTTCTTCCCACGATAACCATTTTGTTGAAATACTTTTGCAATAATGCACATGTGTACTTACTTTGAAGTCGCAAACAAAGTATTCGTTGTTATTGATAGCAATATCAGATGGCTCTCTCATGTAATCACTGCAGTCAAACCATTTGATCAGGTCTCCACTTTCAGATATAACAAAAACTGTAGGTGAAACACTATCTACTGCAACAATATGACCTATTTGAAAAAAAGGGAAATATTTACAAAGATGTTTATAAACGTTATAACATTTAAAGAGCAAAATAAACGATTTGTCAACTGTAAGATGAATGCTTAAATGAACAGCACAGAAAAAACATGTCGTTAATATTAAGTTTTTATTTTAATTTTAAAGAATTCTACTTGTAAAAATTTATTGGTATTGCACACCTTCTGGAGTAATAGCCAGTCCAGCAACAATGTCAATATACCGGATAGCAATTTTCTTCAAAAAGTGACCATTTCTGTTGAAGATTTGCATTCTTGATCTCTCATTTCCACGGTCACAAACTACAAATTTTCCAGTTTTCAGCATGACAGCAACTTTTCGTGGGTACCACAGTTGGCCCTCCTCTCTCCCTAGAAAAAAAAAAAAGATAAATGGTACTATTTCTTAGCACAAGAGATGAAAAAAAACAAAAAAAAAACGACTTAAGTATTGCTTGTTTCAATAGTTATCAGCCTGAGGACAAGAATCATAGCTCAATGTACTAACACTCAAATTACAGTTCCAGAGATGAAATGTCCATTCAGGATGGTCTGGTTTTTAAAGGTGAAAGACTAGTAGCACGTATGTCATTAAGATAAGACAAAAAAGATAAGAGATTAAAAAGGCTATTCATTCAACACATAAAGGATTTTAAGGATGTCTGAAAGGGGCATATGACAGTCTATTTTGGACAGGAATGGCTGGCGAAATAAAGCATTTAATTTTGACGTGTGATACATGTCAAGCACTTATACCCAAATAGAAAGATACTCATGTGATCCCAAAAATGGTGTAGATCTATTTAAACTAAAAGGGACAGACTACATAGTTTGCGTGGACTATTTCGGTAATTTTTTTAATAGGTTGATAGACTGGAATACACAAGAACACCCCCCCCCCCCCTCTTTTAAAACATGGAGACAGGGTCGAGTAGCATTTTAAAATAAAAGGGACAGACTACATAGTTTGGGTGGACTATTTCGGTAATTTTTTTAATAGGTTGATAGACTGGAATACAAAAGAACCCCCCCCCCCCCCTCTTTTAAAACATGGAGACAGGGTCGAGTAGCATAAAAGACAAATGGCCAATCTATCGGGGCCAATAATTCAAGCATTGAGATTGGCTGGTTGGTCTTAGTACCAGCTAATCAGATTGCTTCTTACATATTCTTGCACATCCTGGCATTTTAATGACAGCCTACTTTAATTGTTTACAAGCTTTTGTTGTATGTTCAGGAATTCTTTTTGTGTTGCAAGTAATATTGTAAAATTCCAAAATGTCTGACAGTGACACTGAACTAACAATCCTTAGAGTAGGTACTCCAAACAGCTGAGAAGCAGTGTTTTTTTTTACATTTTAGACAACTTCCATCAACATATTTTCTTACAATTGTAACATGCATACTAATAAAAATTATACCATTTAAAAGATCGATTCAAGCACTTTAAGAATATCATGTTTGTTTTTCTATTGGTATAATTTGTGGTTTGAAAAACATCACCGCAGAGTTTTAGCGGTATTTTAAAGGATCATTTTTACCCCTCTCTGTGGCAATCGCGTTTTGCTTTACCGCTATTTATAGAATGACCTCAGAATTGTGTCTAATGCATGCAGCAGTGAATAACCTTTAAGCTAGTTTTAATAAAGTTGTATTTAATACACTAGAAATGTAAAAAAATGATGATTTTCAGAGAAATTTTGAGATTTCTATAGGACTTAAGACCAATTCAGCTATTTAAATTGTATGGGCAGATTGCTGGTCCATTTTTACACAAAAATAATGGTAAAATATGAAGTATCGCGAGACCACAGCAATTTCCCAAATAGAACTTCTAAATTTTCCTTTCACCGATCTATCGCTGCATGGACTGAAGCTCAAAAAATGGCTAACTCACTCGACAGTCGATACAGAAAAATACTCTTTCGGATCTTCTACGCTTAGCAGGTATGTAAAACCTAAATAATATGGTGAATTATTGGTTTAAAAATTCCGCTCATATGCTTTTTGCATGTATGTTTGAAATATTATTTTACTGATTTTTTGTTAACCTCCAACTCGCGAATTTTACGGCCATTTCAGCATCATGAAGTAAATTGACACCACCCATTTTTAAATTTGAATCTATTTTTTCCTCATTTTATCAAACAAAAGAATACTTTAAATTGTAGATGATACTTCAAATTATTAGTATTTTAAAATATTTTTTATAAAAAATATTGTGTTACTACGTGCAATTTAAGTTTAAGAAAGGGTCACGTGACATATCTTTGCGTTGGTAATGAAAACAATTTCAAACTGAAAAGTTGAGTGGTGGTGCTCTAAGAGTAATAAATGAAGACTGCTTATTATAATTAACTTTAATATATTTAATTTAAAATTTTAAGTTTGTTACATATATAAATATATATTATAATATATATAAATAATTTCATGTCATGTCCACACTAGCAATATTTAAGTAAATTGAAACTTGAAGGAAAAAAGCTGTCAAAATGTTTCAACTTAAAAATTGTGTGTATTCTGTACTCTACAGCTGGCTGGTTAACTGTGTGATGCCTTACAAAAACATTCCTGGCAAGTGGAAAAGGAAGAAGACAGCTTTGCCCCATCTTATTATAGACAACAAATAGGTTGCCGTTGCGTCAGTTGTGAAGCAAATTACACATCATGGGAGCAGGTACTTACTGTTGTTAACTAGATTTAGAATTAGAAGCCTGAATGTTTGATAGGGGAAGAATGTTTTGAGAGTTGTATGTTGTGAAGTTGGTTCATGGTGTGGAGCTTTATGGTATGGAGAGTTCTGTTGCGTAGGGATATTAAAGGCAGTAAAAAGTTAAGATCATAACACTAACTTATTGAAAGTTTTGCAACTATTTAATTTTAAAGCAATAGTATCCTTGTTCAAAACTAAATTATGTTCATGCATTTCGCTTTTAATTCCTATTTTAGCTGGAATCCTGGTTTGCTCAAATCGAAGGAGGATTTAAGATCCGACCCTTGGTTGAAAAAGTTCGAGGGAATTGATTGACCACAAAGATTTGAACATGACAGTTTTCCTGAGCCAAACTTTGGATACCCAGTATAGATTTCATGTGTCTTCTTTTAGAGTAAAAAGAGAGTAATCAACTTTCCATCTGAAGTGTCAACAGCACAGTCAGTTAAGTCAGAGGGAGTACTAAATGTCTGTTTTGATTTATTACAAAGGTTGTTTTTAAAAATCTACAAAGAGAACGTTGAATTACTTTTTGAATGGTGGCATTGATATTTTTCTCTTCTACAGAAGCTTATTACTAAATCTAATAACTTAAAATTAAGTGGTGATATTATCCATATATCTAACTTAAAATGCATTTTCAGAAGAAAGTAATGCCGGTACGTAAATTGATTTTTTAAAGTGATGTTCCCACCTAGTCTGTACTTACAAATTTCTTTTTTTTCTCCCTTTCCTTTGCTATTGAAGATTTTTTTTTTTGCAGGGTGTATTCCCTAATGTTAAATCAAAGAGTTGTAAAATATATATTATCTTGTTTTATATTGTGTCCTTTGGATTTTAAGTCAAGTTTCGAAAAGAAAAAAAATTAAAAAATGTTGTACACTACTTTAGTCAAATGTTTCAATTATTCTATGGTATTTTATGGCGTCAGGTATGCTTATTTTATATGAAGACTACTATTATCTTCACTTTATTAGAGATTTCAAACATATAGTATGCTATATATTATTTTTTGTATAATTTTAAAAAATATTTTAAAAGAGTGAAATTAATTACCACTCCTTGACCATTTTGGTATTTGTCAAATATGTGTTAGGCTAAAGTCCTTGTTTGCTTACTTGTATAGATCTTTGATTCTCTTTGAAATTGATATATCAATGATGTTTATGAGTAAATTACAACATTTTTTGTGAATTTTTAAAAATAGGTAATTTTTGTGATTTTTTGCCTCCCTTGGTAAAATTTGAAAATTTTACAAAATGCCATCTTTACGACAAATTACAAAAGTTTGATTTCCCTTACTCTTGAAAAAAATTGTGTTTGTTCTCTGTATTGTATTGTGTAAATATTGTAGCGGAGATGAGTGCAGGTAACATGCATTTTAAGATAATGACTCATGAATATGGGTCTTTATCATTTCATAATAGGTAACCAGAGAAATTTTTACAAAAATAGCATAACTTTCATAATAATGGTCATTTAGTCATAAAATAAATGTCCACATGCTTAGAATTCTTAGATCTTGCATCTTAAACACTCAAGTTTAGTTTGAAAATTTGGTTTGGAGTACCTACTTAGAGATTTTAATATTCTAGCAGTGAAGCTGACACTGAAAAAAAAAACAACCAGGAAAGTATGAAGACTATCGAAATGATAATAAAGTTGTGAACCCTTGGTTTAGTATTAGGGGTCCCTGAACTGGATAGAGATGACTCGTATGAATTTTTAGAAAATATAGAACCTACAAATAAGCACCAGGAAAGTAATTTGTATGCTATTTTTTACAATAAATATCACTCAAATGTTTATGAGAGAGATTGATAAGTGTGCAGACAACTTTCTCAGTAACACTCAGCTCAAGAGCAGGTCCTGAAGTCATAAATGGGGGCCTGTTACAGTGAGTGTGTGTAGCAATCAAAAAATTGCCCAGGGCAGGAAAAGGCGTAAAATATGTGCCAGGACATATTCAGGCTTCATCCATCAAAAATTTCACACAAATGTTACAAGTAACTCATGTTTATTCCAAGTGAAACAAAAAATTACATGCATTAGTTATGCAAATCATGATAGCTCATTTGCATAAATGTTGAAGTTTCAGTTTGATTCATAAAGATTAGATTAATTTTACTACAAGAATGTACACACTTTTAGACATTTAAAGGAAATAGTCTATTTTAAATAATTTTTTTTGCAATATGACTGCTGAGCTTGTAATAAGTGTCTTGGCACTGAAACTCAAAAAAGGTTCTGTTCCAAAAGGGTTAAGGAAGTGCCAGAATATTCATTCATTCTTTTTCAACAAGGAGAAAGCTTCTTGGATATTAATAAAAATTTGTCAAGATTACATCATTTTAAAAATAATAATGAAATATATTAAGGTAGATAAAATGCTTTTAATCATTACCTGGTATGCCAAATTGATATTTGAACTCTCCTGTCTTTTGAAACACCTGGATGCGATGATTGTTAGTGTCTGCCACAACAATATCTTCATCATTGCCCAAACAGAAGCCATGAGGTGAGTTAAATTGGCCTTTGCCAGGGCCCAGTTGACCGAACTTGCACCTTAAATATAAAGAAAATAAAGCTAAAGATGACACACATACTCGTATAAAAAGTACATCTTTGAATTTATAAGTAAAATGCAAAACATCTCAGACATAAAATTTTAATAAACACTCTAAAAATATTAAAATTCAACTATATTCAAGAATTTTATGTAATTTTCCAGTATAAAATGCCATTATCTATGAGGAATTGTCTAAAGTACCAGTAGCATGTAGCTTGGTATTCGTGTAATATTTCACAAATACAATTTCAAAAGATTTATGGTACCCTAAATACTACTAAAGCAGACTTTTTCTGAAATTTTTCATGGGAATAAGTGTGGTATCAGCTTTTGAGCAAGTCATATGAGAGTTTTATCATTTTCATAAATTGGTGCAATTAACGAAAATCATTGTTAAGGTGTAAAGCTGTATGCAAAATGTGTCACACAAGTTTGGGTTCTTACAAAATATTACCTGAAGTTCCACACAAGGTTAGATTTTAATGTTTTATAAGATCATAGAAGCAGTTGATATCTCATTTCGATACCGTTTGGTACAAGCCCAGGACCTATATTTAGTTACAGTAACCAGTCTGTGATATTGCGCTCTGCACGCACACAAACTTGATAGTTATAGCATAATACACACATGCAACTGGGTTATTTCTTCCCTTATGACCTAGAGTTATTCTTTATGGGAGAGTACAAAGCATTACAAAGCTGGCTTCGAAAATGCCAAAAACACGGCTTTACAAGCAATTTAAGACCTAGCGAGTGGAATAATGGGTAAAATTCCGTAACTTTTAGCTGGACACTGTTACTGGGTACAATTTTTATGACAACTATATAAGTTTAAACATTAAGTATTTAAATGGACCATAATGTCGACACAGTAGCTTTTCATCAAATATGTTCTTAAAATGTGGAAAAATAATAAAATGTCTTTAATTTCAACAGAACACTTAATGTGGCAAATTTTTTATTACAATAGCTTTATTAGTTTAAAAATAAAACATTTAATTGTGCCAACATGTCCGCGCAATAGCTTTTTGTCAATTCCTTTTTTAAAGACATTTTGAGGTAAAGCTTGTGTACTAATGGACTACAGAACAAGCACAAACAGTGCGGAAAAAAAAAAGACATACATTATCTAGAACCAAGTCCATGTTCAACTTTTGTATTCAAATTTTTTGGTCAGGAAGTAAAAATTTGAATAAAGCTAATGTGAAGTCATAGACTACAGTGATTCCAGTGTTTCCCAACCTTTCACGTGACCCTTACACAGGGTTCGCCGTAGACCATAGGAAAGCACATATTTATGAAGTAGCAACACAAATAATTTTATGGTTGTAGGGTCACCACAACTTGAACTGCGTTAAAGGGTTGCAGCAGTAGGAAGGTTGAGAACCAATGACTTATGGTTTTTATGTAAATGCATATTCCAACTCAAGCTGAAATCAACATCCTAGCCCCTTCTCCAAACTAACCACCATGTGGGGAAACACTGCCATAATGATTCAATTAAGAAAAAATAAAGCACTTCAGGCAACTACTGTTTAACCAAAATGTACTCAATGTGAGATAAAAAATTCTGAACTACTTCGCATTAAAACAAAACTAATAAAGATGCTACTAAAAAGCAATTTACAAGATGAATATTGTAAATAAGAAAATGAATGAGCTATAATTAAGCCCATGCCCTTAAGCATAAGCAACAGTTTTTAATTGTGAAAGTGTGAGAACCAAAAAGTTAGAAAAAGAGGCCTTAAAAAGTGATTTTTAAATAGTCTTATGACACACATTTCTTGAATTTCATTGATCAGAAAGGCATTGATAAATAAAATAGTGAAAGCTTTCACATTTATTCATGTATCGCTCCAATCTAATAAATTAGTTTATGCTTATTATGAAAGTTGCTAGTATCAGAGCAAATTAAAAATTGTGCACTACTCTTCTGGCACGAAATTAAAATTATGCCTGCTGGTTGACCAATCTCCTTTCCTTTAGCTTATTAAATCTGGTTGTTATGTCACAATTAAGTTAAAAAATTTTTTAAAGCAAATAAGCTATTTATTTAAAAGAGCACCTTATTTCCTACAGGTATCTTAAACAACCTCATGTACAAAGATGATTTTTTTCTTATATATAAAAAAAACTTTCAAGTTAATATAACTATTTTCTTTTACTATAATTGACTTTTAAATTAAATCATAACTCATTTTAAAGTTACATATGATCAATAGATATGTAAATTATTTAATAATTTGGTCATAAAAACAGCATATGCACTCACAATTAAAAAAAAAACTGGCAATAATTTTTGTTAGTCATTAAATCATCCATACACTTTTGGTCTTAGAAGTCCATCAACAGACAACTATGCTATTTTTTTTTGCTTAAAAGCAACTTTGTGTGTCTATTAAATAAATCCGAATTTATTCAAAATCATAAGCCGTTTCAATGAATCATGACCATACTAACCAAATTTCAATAGTACACAAAAAGTATTGTGAATATTTCTTGTATGTGATCTAATTGTTACTAGGGAAATGTAGAGATTAATGATTATGAAATCACTGAAAATAGTAATAGCATTCTTGAAACAGAGTTAGATTTAAGCAAAGATAGTTAATATGGGTAATATAGAATGGTGCACAGAGGTTAAGGTTTACAATATAAGATTGGAAAAAAATAAATAAAAAAGCACATTAGCCCAAGAGATTGGTTACACAAAAATGAGGGATGCTTAAAAGCAGGCAGATAACAAAATCAACCTTAAGGGAACTTCATTGACTTGTTTGTGTTGTGGTCCCCAGTGGCCGATCTCTGTATCTCCAAGTCCACCTTGAAACCTGCTGATATTCCCCACAGCCCAAATTACATTTATTTACAATAACACAAGTGCTATACATTAAAACCTACCAGGAATAATGGCATATGCCTTGGAAATAGCCAGAAATATTTTAAAATTTAAATGAAAATGATTATGCATTTTTTAAAGTAAATTTTTTTTTTTTAAAATCCACATAAAATAGGCAATACCTTATCTGCATGGCATTCATTTTGTTTGTGCGTCTCACAGGTGGGTATGGTTCATTACTGTAAGTGCTGTTAGGAGATCCAAGCTCTTGAGGAATAGAAGCTAATAAAGAGAAAGATGAAATTAATATAAATGACAGAAGTATACAACATAATAACATTCACACAATATAACAAACTTAATAGAAATGCTAACCTCCTTTTTACCCCCTTGACACAGACATGTTTACCCTTGAACTCCTAAAATCATACAATATATCATAATAGAACAATACAGTATCTTAATAATAAATAAATAAACATACTGTATATATAATGTACCTGTATACAATCGCGTGTCTGGTGGAATCGAGTTAAGCAGAAGTAATGTAAAAAAAATAGTTAACTTCTAAAAGTACGTGACTGACGTTTATATAGCTACCTGCATGACTTTGTTTTGCAGAACTTTACTGCTATAGATAATATTTATGTGGATGTGCATATTACATTATCACAGTCTGTCACCAGTAAAATAAAGTTACTGGTAAAATTTAACTTGGTCCAACGAAGTCAGATTAGCATGAAATAAATTTTATTAAGATTTATTTAATTTAAAAAATAGGGCGTCATTAAAAAAAAAAAAGAGCAACCTACCAGGTAACTTGAGATTTATTTTTTAGGAAATTTAAAAAAATAAAATAATAAGAATCAGTCAGAACATACAGTGGACTAAATATTACTGTATTGCCTCTACTACTTTATACTATCTGAATATATCTAGAGAGTTCATTTGTGAAAATACACTGCAACATTCTGACAATAATTTCTACAAAATATGCATATTTCTATGGAATTCAAGGTACAAATACACTATTTCTGGACTTCCAGAGTTTCTTCTTCTTCTATATCTTAAGGGCCCACGATCAATTTATTGATCATTTTGGCTCCTATGCATGTAGATGGGATTTGCAATGTTTCTGTTACTGGTGGTGATGAGGAAATTATGCACTAGGGGTTTGAAGGCTTGAGGCAATAGACACAAATGCGTCTAGTGTTGTCGCCTCAACTGTTCCTTTTGAAAGATGGTTCCAGTCCCTGATTGTCTTGGGCAGGAATGAGCAGCTCCTATACTGGCTTCTTGCTGGTATGAGCCTGAATTGCCTGTCATGGCCTCGTCGCTGTCTATGGGGGAGAGGGACGAGTTTCTGTTTAATACTGGAACAGTGGACCAGCCCATTATTTATCTTGTACATCATGGAGAGCCTGGATTGTCGTCGTCGTTTCTCCAATGGTGACCAGCCTAGTGTTTCTAGCATGCTGCCAACACTAGAGGTATTCCTGTAGCGGTTTAGGACAAAGCGTGCTGCTCGTCGCTGGACCGCCTCCAACCTGTCAATGCTCTTCTGGGTAAATGGGTCCCAGACTGAAGATGCATAATCTAAAATCGGACGGATAAAGGCTTTATATGCTCTTTCTTTCACACAGGAGTTGCCAATCTTTAGATTTCGCCTTAAGAACCCCAAGGCTTGGTTTGCTTGGTTACATACATTGTTAATATGCTCGTCCCAGCGGACCTCTCTTTGAATGGTAACACCCAGGTACTTTACGGAGGAAACTTGCTCAAGAATATGGCCGTGCAGTTTGTATTGGTAGTGTAGAGGAGTACAACTTCTAGAGATTGATAGTGTCTGGCACTTGGCAGGGTGAAATTCCATGTCCCAGCTCATCTCCCACTCAGCTAACAGATTGAGATCCTGTTGTAGCTGGTCCTGGTCAGATCTGTTGGCGATCGTCCTATACACTGCTGTGTCATCTGCAAACAGTCTTGCCTGTGATGTCAGTTTCTCCGGTAGGTCATTAATGTATGCTAGGAACAAACAGGGGCCCAGGACTGATCCCTGGGGGACCCCTGACTTCACATTGACAAAGGAGGAGCTTGTACCGCCCACCACTACTGCTTGGCGTCGGTGGCTGAGGAAGCTAGAGATCCATGTTTTAGTGGTGCCTTGAATCCCATATATCTGGAGTTTGTGTAGAAGCAAACTATGATTCACCCGGTCAAATGCTTTTGCGAAGTCCATTACTAGCACGTCAGTCTGCTTGTGGTTCTCCAGATTGGTCATCAAGTCTTCTACAAATTCGAGAAGCTGGGTCTCACATGACCTATTGACTCGGAAGCCATGTTGACAGTCATTGAGTATATTTTGGCTTTCAAGATGCTTCATGACAGTGCTTACGATTATGTGCTCCAACAGTTTGCAGACGACGCTAGTGAGGGATATCGGACGATAGTTGGCAGGGTCGGAATGCTCCCCTTTCTTGTAAATTGGAGTGACATGCGCTGTTCTCCAGTCTGCTGGAACATTTCCTGTGCATAGTGACGATTGGAAGAGGATTGTCAGTGCAGGAGCGATTTCTTTGGCTAATTCTTTGAGCACTCGTGGTTTAATGTTGTCAGGACCACATGCTTTGTAAGGGTTAATGGTATTGAGGAGGGCAAACACACCTTGTTCTGATATCTGGATATCTCCCATGATAGGATATGCTCTGTTCATCATTTTGGTCTTCAGAAGGAACTCAGACTCAGAGTACTCTCTACCGTCACCAAAGACCGACTGGAACTGCTGATTGAGTATCTCCGCCTGTGCTTTTGGGTCAGATGTCAATTGGCCATCCCACCTCAAGGGGGAAACTCCAGCGTTTGAGGACTTTTGGTGTTTCACATAGCTCCAGAAGCGCTTGTTCTTGACATCTTTGGTCGGGGTGTCTTCGTCTGAGAAGATGCCGTTCATGTAGTTCCAGGATGGATATTGTAGAATTTTTGAGTGTGTAAGTACTGCATGGATAGCCCAGAATTGACTTTATCTTTAGGGTGAATACGCTAATATTTTTGCCATGTTAAGAAAGATCATTTTGAAAAACACAAAGCAACATTATGACTATCACCACTATCATTACGAAAATGTGGCGGTGTTAATTTTATAGACCTAAATATTTAGGACTCTCTAGACTCTTAAAATCGTAGTTCTGACAGATCTTGGCAAACAATAGTAAAATATATAAAAATGGTACATTGTACTCCAAAATGGTCATAATAAACAATATATGTTATGGAAGGTTGATCCTTAAAATCTCTGTTGAAATGCTGCTGTGGTGAAATAATAAATCTTTACTAGAGAACCTTCAGGGATTAGAGGTTCAAGAAAAACAAAATGTCCTTTAACCATACCTGAATTAAACTGGTCAAAAGATCCAATGTTGGGGAAAGTGTTTAAAGTTGAAGGAGGAGGCTGGTTCAAAAGTGAAGCAAGCCCTGCTAAATTAGCATGCTGTACGTTAGTCTCATTGGAGCTAGACACAGGAGTGTTTGAACCAAGAATGCTAGCAAGTGAGTTATCACCAGAACCTGATGTGATGGCATTGCCGGCATTACCCATTGCAGTTCCTGGTCCTGTGATACTCATACCTGGTGCAAAAAGAGGACCTGAAACATAAACATTTTCTATTCAAATGATTTAATAAAAAAATAAGGGTGTTAATATTATATTATTTGTAAAACTGCTTGCTAGTTTATGGAAAAAGAGTTATAAATTTGTAAGTAGCCAAAGAAATCAATTTTTAGAACTGTTCCATAATGATACCAGCGCTTTTGCAGCCTGTAGTTACATAAAATGTTCAGGGAACTCCAATATTTCCTACCAGTGGTGAGACTGATCTGCAATTAAAACTTGATACCTATAGCAGATAACTTGCCTGCAATGACAAAGCTACTCTGGGTTTCATTATCAGGGTTCCTGCACCAAATCTAAAAACAAATTCCAGGAGTTTTCCAGGAGTTTTCCAGTAGAAAATACAAAATTCCAGGACATTTTTTAAAGAGTAAAAAACGGAGAGACCCTATACGCTTATACAATTTTTTTGTAGTAACAGGACATAAATGCACTTATATAGTACCGGTACTTACTCTAAGGATTGCCAATGCTATAGCAATTATTTGATTTAGGTATGTACCGGTATAGATATTCTGGCCCCGAGTTCACATACAATTGAGTAACTTGGTTTTTTATAAGAATAAGATGTACTTGATGTTGGATAACAAACAACTAATAAAGTTATAAGATAATCCATTTTATTCACAAGTAAGTCATATTTATTTCCGAAGATACACATAACCTAGGAGCTTGACTAGGAAGTTGCAAAAGTGGACACCCGAGGTAGGTGAAAAAACTGAAGTTGAACTAGAGGAAGACTCAGATGATTGTTGTTTATCATTGTTGATCATTTTCCCCTAATTTTCATGGCATCCGAGAACTGTCCTGCAAATATACTTCATATATTTACAGTATTTTTGTTTTTTCCTGTACTCATAAAGATCCCTAAGACGTGACGTGAGCTGTATTTTGTTGAAATTTAGGGAGAGTTGCTCAATTCGCCAGAGCCACTCTCTCGTCGTTGCCTATTTGATTCAATGGTAAGATTAGTCAAGACGACTGGATATAGATCAGGATGCAGTAGATTACCAGATTGAGTGTGTGTGTGTTTCACTATGCTCTTTATGCTTTCTACGTCATAGGATTTTGTCAGAATTTTCATTGAGTCAATGTCATAACGTCTACGGGTCTCCATCTCCGGGTTTGATTTCATAGTTTTCCTTCTCCAAGTTGAGTTGCCATTCAAAGTTAACGAATTCCATCTACCCGGCATGCTGGTGATGTTTTTGCTTTTCTAGGCATTTTCTGGGGATAGAACTCCAGTACACTAGCCACTAGCTTGGGATTGACTCAGTTCAGAGTCAATATCTAGTATAGAGTAGCAGTGATGGCTTGTTCAATCAGGATTGCTATCTTAATTATCAGTCCTCAAAGGAACCGTTGGGCATTTATTTACCCTAGACCTTGAATAGTGAAATAAAATAGAATTAATTTATTATCATATTAGGTCTATAATATTGACTATATTATAAGTTATACTGGTACTAAATTAATAATAATACAGAGTCAGAAGAGAAACTAATATAGGCATATGCCTATGTAACGGCTTAGTCCGGATTTTAAACAAGGGAATGGGTCAGCGACCAAGAAACCACTTTTTTTTTTTATTTCGGAAGTCTCCCCCCCCCCTTTTCCAACTATGCTTATAATACCGCAAAGTATGCCTATACCTAGAGCACAGGGGTGCATCACTTAATTTTTAACTACGTGTATAAATAAGGACTAACTATGTAAAGTTATGTGAAGCTCAATGGTTGCATCAGCTAGTTTTAATAACTTTAAAATGAAGTTCCGAAGTCATTTTTGAAGTCATCGTAAACTATGCTACAACATGCAAAAATAACATAACATAACTTTTTTTATTTAGTATTCTCCTATTTAGAAGGCCTAACTAAACTTAACTTACAAAAAGGCCTAGCACTCACTATAAACTATGTTTAAAAAAATATGTGTCAATATAATTGTTATAAAAAAGGCCTACTACTTACTACCTTTTGTTAATATTTATAAATAAAAATCAAATTCATCTTCTTTGCAAACTGTAACAGCCGCGAGCCTTTGCAACACCATACTCGCGAAAACGCCGTATAATATAATGGTCAAAACTGATACTTTTCAAACTCGTGTTAAAGACATAAAAGTAAGATAATTCGTCAGATAAAGACTTAAACTTTATTCACATATTCATATCAATTGTACTCCTTTAAAACTACTATATAAGTAGGTTAATTTTTGTTTTTGAAAACTTCGGAAAATGACCCCAAAACTAAAACTACGCTTTCTCCAGTTTGGACAACCTACGGTAAAACTAACAAAACTTCAACTTTAAAAAAAAATTAGGCTAAGCTTAGTCAAATTATACAGCGATCGGGCGCGTAGTTTTCTATTCATAATACTAATAATAGTTACCAAAAATTTAAATAACTACAGATAAATATCTATTTACTGTATTTTACACTATACTTACCAAATAAATTAGTTGAACGGCGAACTGAACGGAACGAAAAAAAACTTCTTGTCTATCAAAGCATTACGGTACGACATTTCATATCCGAAACTCGTAAAGCGCATGCGCAGTTAAGGGGAAACCACTAGAATTATTATGGCAAACTCGTTTTGATAAAGGAATGGCTAAAAATAGACTACGAATTGAATATAGCGGTAATATTAATTTATAAAATAACTATCGCGACCAACATTTTTTTTCCCCTCCCTCTGTGGAAACAAAAATTTCAGGACATTTCAGGAGAAATTTTAAAATTTAAGGAGTTTTCCAGGATTTTATCATTTGTTTTCAAATTCCAGGAGATTTCCAGGAGCTCCTGGAATTTCAGGAGGCCGCGGGAACCCTGTTCATTTTAAAAAAAAATTTTTTTTTAAAATGTTATAGGTTTATAAAACAATAATATTATGGTTTTTGTTTAAAAAAACTACTAAAAAATCAACATCTTTAAAAGTTAAAACCATATTTTAAAACAGTAATTTTCAGAAATTGCAATTTAAATTTAAAAAATGATTTTGCACATACAATAAAGTGCATCTAAAGTTTTCAAAGTGATTATCTATTAACTTTCCAAATGTAATCTAAGGTAAACATTTTTGTTGTTTAACTGATCATAAATTATGAATCTTTTTCTTAAGACTAAATATGTCATCACAATACTTAAGATGCCAGAAACATAACTTGCAATAGCTTTTCAGGTGTTTACAGGATACAATTAACTTATGCAGTGCCACAGAGGTATGTAAAAAGGCCTTAAGAATACAATTCCATATCATTATGGTTTTATAAGTAAGACAATAGCAAAGTGGACTATGGAATAAAAAGCAGTGGGAACATTAAGACAATACGGTCCGACTGAACCGTTAGATAACACGTTGCAGTGGATTTTGATGAACAATGAATTTCTTTGATTAATCTGTGATTTTGTTTTAGAAAGAAAACCAGTAACTATTCATACACACTTTAGGCTAAAAATTGATATAAGAATTATTCAGAAAATGAAAAACATTACACGAACTATGAAGAGATTTCCATTTGAAATAATGATTGCAATTGAATAGAATGGAAAAATAAAAATAACCTAAGTTATATTTCTATAAAGGTTAAGATTTTGTAAAATAAAAAGAAAAAATTCAAACCATTTCAAATAATGTCTAATAATAACCTTTCAGATATGTTTGTAAAGTAAATTTACCAATACTCACTCTGACTTTGATGCATTTTAGCCATTGCTGCCACATTCATCATCGCTGCATTGCCTCCGCTGCTGTGGCTGACATTATCCACAGAGATACCACTATCAGATAAGGGGCTATTGTTGCCCGAGATGGTGGAGCCATCTGGATGGTGCCCCAGGTTCACAGCAGTTAAACCAGAGATAACATTGGAGATTGACAGGCTTTCAATTCCTGGACCTATTCCAATATTTGAGAGTGGAACACCAGCTAAATTGCCAAGGTTCATCAACTCCTGGCCACCCTGAGTCTGCATCATATTCCCATTGCCAATGCTTAGCATACTAGGCAGTGAAAATTGTTCAGGCTCAAAAGGAGAATGCAGGGACATCTAAAATGTATGGATATAATTTTTCTTTTATTATTTAAAAATCAGCACTTTATTCTTTAAAATTTTTTGTAAAGAAAGATCTTATGATGAAACAAATAATATAACAAATATTTTAAATGTAAGGCACAATTGAACTTATAATTGATAATTCTTTGCTGAAAAGTATTTCTTTCAAAACTTTAACGTACCATTCCACTTTTCTCCCTGGCAAAATAACCAAAAGTGCCCTTAACTGCAGATGCAAAGGCAGATGCATCTGTTTTGAATTCAGTATTTAAAGGAACATCTGGCATTATGAGTCCCATGCAAAGTTTGTTGAGTTGGGTTAGCATTGTTTGGAGTAGTTGAGCTACTTGTCCAGCATGTCCATGCTGACAAACACGTTCCACAAAGCTTTTGGCTTGGGTAAGCTGGTTTTCATATGTCGATATCTTGTGCATTCTTTCCATCAAACACAATTCTCTCTTCTCATGAAGCTCATCTAGTTCTTTAAGGTAAGTATCCTACATAAACAATAAACAAAAATTAACAGTTTGAATAGTTATTCCTAAGGTAAAATGTTGTATTTTAAAATTACATTTATAAATGATTTTGATTCCAGTGTTCTAAATTTTCCCAATGTAATAATGGAACATAAACTTACTCTTATTTCTTCCAGAACAGCCTTGTAGCTTTGAAATGTCTCTTGGATAAGACCTCTAGTATTATCTTTTTGCATTTCTAGATCTTCGAAAGCAGCATTAAGACTTGCATTTATTTTCTGACACTCAGAAAGTTTTTTCCCACATTCTTTGGTAAAATCTGCAAGAGTGTCCTTCTTAGAACCTACTGCTTCAGTTAGCTGTTTAACATTATGATCTGGGCTGCTATGTGACTTTTGGATACACTCACCACAAGCCGGCACCTTACAGAAATAATTAAGATATTTTAAAACTTGACCAAGGAAACATTTTCTCTAAACATTTTAAACAAAAAGTATAGATATTTATGACAAAACATCACTATCATGCTATTGAGTCATATTTTGTTATATACTGATTATCAATAATAATACAAACTTAATCTGAAATTTTCCGAATGCAAGCTTTAAAAAAACTTGGTACAAACCATGCATGAGCAGCAAAAAAACTTAATGCTCTCAACACCATGTGCAGTGCAAAATACAGGTTTTCTCAAATGTTCAATCCCTTCTCCACTCTTAATCATCTCTTCAAAAGTCACAACCTATAGGAAAAAAAATATTTTACTTACTAATATGTGAACATTTGAAGATAAATTATTTAATATTTCATACTATTCATTGATGACTGATGCCTACATTTTTATAAATAGCCAACCAATAAGTAATTCACATTGAAAATTTTTTCTGAAGGCCAATTAAAAAAAGTGGACATCTACAAATACTGATTAATTAAAAAATAAATACATAATTATATGTAGTTATGTTTACTCAAACTCGGCTTCCTGTACAATTTTTAAAAAAAACTAAGTGTTAAACTGATGTTTCTTTGCTTTCGCAAATTTTAGCAAGTGTCAAAATGCGTAAAGAGTGATAATACCTTATGTTCTTCAAAGCATCTCATAAACTGATGAGCAGTAACACAATTAGGGCAAAGCAGATTTTCACAAGTCCTGCATCTAGCAATGGCATTATCACCAGCCTTACAACTTGTACAACCAATCTGTAGGGTAGGAAAAAAAATCGTGTTTATTGTTATTATTAATGAATATTGTTGTCAAACAATTTTTAAAAAATGACTTTGATTTCAAACAATTTAAACTTAATTCTACTAATAAAATTATAAGATCTTTGAAAAAATCAGTACATTTTAAAGCATAGTTGTTTATGCATGCAATATGCCTAAGGGGGCAGGCTACCAAAAAATTTTTTTTTTTTTAATTAACCAACTTAGAGCAATTATTTTATTATGGTCATGTTAAGCTATGAATGGAGATATATTTTCATGCTTTAAAATAATAAAAAAAATTATATAGTTGCCATGGCAACGGCGGCCATCTTGAAAATAATACCCATTCGTAGAGTTCTAAAATTTTAAAAACAAACATACATATTGCTTAAAAATTGATTGATTCATGAACTTCAATTATATTTAGAGGTACTGAGCTAGTTTAATTTCCTTAAAACTTTTCAAAACATTTTTTTTTAAATTTTTAAAATTTGCCTCGGCAGAAAACGCTTAAAATTTACCATCCTAGGATATGAAAAAAATTATTTTAACAAAAGTAATTGACCAAATTGATTTTTGAATAGCTCATTACCCACAAAATAGTTATTTTGTTCAGCAACATGGACATGGTGGTTTCTTATATTATTGAACTGTTGAATGCACCAGGAACATGGGTTTTAACTTCTTGAACTTCATCAGGTGCTCTCGTCAAAATCACAATTTTAAACAAAAAATTTTTTTCCTCTGGAATAAAGCTAATTTGTGTTGTATTAGAATTTTTTGTTCAGCATTATAATATAACACAAGTTATCCAAAGTCCCCAATCAACCCTTTTGTCCATGATCCTTTTAACCATGCTTAGATGACAAGGTTATGTTGCTGTCACCATCACTGAAATTAAAGCATAGTTTCATGGCAGCAATGCTATGTTGAAACTTTTGTACCTATTCTGTGTACTTCTTTCATCAAAGATGTCCCTCATACCAGAGGTGAATGAGTTATTTGTCTATTAGAAATGTAATAATTGGGAAGATACTTGCTCATAAATGTTTCATGTCTTCGGCATAGCGCAGTTTTTATACTTTGCGCAGGTTATAAATTTTGTGGTGCAGCTGGATTGTTTATCGCAGATAACATAGATTGCAACTTTTCATAGTCCATGCCATTGTCCTTCAGGCCTTAGAGTCTATAATTGATAATGACTTGGTTATCCAGTTGTTGATATGAACAATCTAACCACTCACAATCTAGTCATTGTTATGTTCATAGTATTTACTATTTTGTTTTGCAATCAGCTGTAAGTTATGGCTTCTGCAATTCGTCCATTCCACTGCAGACAGAAGAAAATTGGTAAAAGCTTTGAATTATGATCATTTCGAAATCAATGTTTAGCAGTCCCTCTGTAGAATTCTTGTCACTGAAGAATTAACTTTTGCTCGGCTCGGTAGAACTAATTGGGGGCTGGAATGGAATTAAAAAATTATATAAACATTATTTAGCAAATAATATATTGAAAATGATCTCAATAAGCCTATTAGTATTATTTAGATGTTTAGGATTGCTAAACTAAATACTTATTTTATTATAATTACTATTATTAGTCAATTGAACTGATCTTATAAATAAGAAATAATATAAAACTAATTAGCTATTACTATTAATAATTGTATGCAGATAAAAAAAATGAATAAGGCTAAGATTAAACTATTTGAGTTAAAAGATTCTAATACGAATTATTTTCCCCATACTGCTAATGCTAATACCATGCCATAATTATAGTAGTATTACGGCATATTGCGTTGTTGTTTTAGTCCTAGCCTTAGTCTTAGCCTATGCTATTACTTTGAACTACTCGATTATTTATCAATGTTGTTTTGTTAGACAACTATAAATAAATAGGCTTAGGATTCATATAATTTAACAATTCACTTGATTGGTAAATATAAAGACTAATAGTAGAAACTTATGTAATTCTCCGCATAAGGCATAAGCTAAACATAAACTCACAAACAATCCACACGCACGATCAATCATCAAGGCAACACAGTGACAGTACTGACGTCCGAACTGAATAATTTCAACTATCACCGATTGCATGTTGCTAAATTAAGGTCATTTTTTTAGTATACTTACCTTGAATTTCTGGCTTTTACCGAATGGGTAAGGTTGTAAACGTGTATTTTAAAATCAAAATATGCTGATGCTTTCGTTTGCAAAATGTCGTTCTGTACACAGAACCATGATCCGGTAAACACGCATAAACAACGCATTTGCGCATGCGCGAGTCAACGGTATCTTGGTTACCCTCGGTTCGGACCAATGAAAATCGGTAAAATAATTATATAAATAGAAGTGAAGAAAATCCTACACACACTTCGCTTGTGGATCCGATTATTTGTAGCAATTATATTTACTGACTTCGATTCTAAAAATAAAAAAAAATGCTTGAATTTACCTTTACGTTGATATATAATAATAGCACATTATGTTATTTAAAACTAGTTTTTTGAGGTCTCAAACATGGGATATGTATGAATTTTATTTTATTTCCAAAATTAGGTCAATTTTTAGAGTGGGGAGGGGTGTTAAATATCAGTTGTTTCACAACAAATCTTTTAAAAAGTAGTATCAATTGATATGTAATCGATTCTAAGAATGTTTATCTTCGTAAAAATGAAAAAATAAAAAAATTGACAATTTTTGAAAATTTTAGATATTTTCGGGCGCCTAACCCCTTAAATTCAATGCAGTATTCAAAATTTACCTGTTTCTTTTCATCTGAACCTGATTCTATCATGTCTTCTAGAACACTGTCAGAAAGCAATCCACTGACACCTTTCTCTGGTAATCTTGTCTTCTGTCCGCATGTAGGACACTTAATAAGATCCATCATCCATTCTTTTGCCAGAGGGCTGCTGGGAGAGTTTGCTTCCTCTTCTCTTTCACTGTCAAGTTTTTTCTTCAGACATATTTCACAGAACTCATGTAAACATGACAGAATTTTGGGAGACTTCATTTTTCCTTCACAAAGTCTGCAAATGTCAATATCTTGATCATCTTCCAAAGCTCCATCAAGACTACCATTCCCATTTTCCTCTTCTGTTAAAGTTAGCTCAGCAGTTGGTGATGTTGTATCTTCATTTTCTGAAGCCATTTTCATTGCACTCTGAAATAAAAATTGCACATTGATGACTTTAAAAGACAGCTTTATTTATGCAAAGATTGAAATTAGGTTAATTTTACCCCCACTGCCATGAAAGCAAGCTTTTTTTTGGTTATTCTAGTATCAACATTTTTAATTTCAAATGCACTTACTTTTAAAAATAGTAAATTTAACATTTTCATATCCCAGTATATCCAAACTGGAAAAATATGTTTAAAATGCAGCTTAACTTTTTCAGCCTCAATACAAGATTTTTTTAAAAATTGAGATAGTGGCCATTTTTAAAATCTGTAAACTGATTTAAAGAAAATTAAAAATCAGCTGACTTTTTTTCTGAGAATGATACTCATAAGTCAGTTGTAAACCTTGGTGATGACAGAATTTTATATATTAAAATGTAAAGAAGCATGCTGGTAAAATGACACTTAAAACTTAAGATGCATACTTTTTTTTCCATATCAAGACCAGAATAATGACAGCATAAAAGATTAATTATTATTAAAACTTCATCATTGTAAAACTTAGCTTTTGTGACATAGCAGACTTCTTTGATGTTTAAACAAAATTATTTATATTCAAGCCCATTATGTAGAAATATTTCTTGGATGTGTGAAATGATATGTATGTCATGTGCGTCCGCCCAGAACAGGCTACAACAAGGATTTATTTTTTAAAGTGTCTATTTCCATCAATTGTGACTTGTGCACCATGAATGATTATAGTAAAAGAGTGCAAAATCCTTCTGCAAATATAATTAAGTATGCCTATAAGCAGAATGATTAAGATAAGCATGTTTGAGAAAAATGAAAATCTAAAAAAATTGATTAATTAAGTTATCTTCAATCTTGTTTATACAATTGGTCAAAAATTAAAATATTACAATTATATAAGTATAACTTCAAATAAAAAAATGAAACAAGATTCAACTTTCTAGCTTTAGTACTTTTTAAGCTATGAATTTTTTAAGTGTGAGTTTGTAGGCTATTTTTTTTACTATGGACTGTACCTCGACATTTTCTGACCTACACTCCCCAGATCAGATCATGCGCTATAACTCTCGCTTAAATAATATTTATACAACTTTTATTTTCAGGATTAATCATTGCTAGGCTGCTAGGCATTAAAAGTTCAGATTTAACATTTTAATTTAACAATATTATGCAAATGAATTATAACTTTATGCTATGACTTACATGTCGAAAAGTGACAAAAACTTTAGTGGCCATTTTACAATCGGCTCTGTGGTGTACTCAATTTTTTTTTTGTTATCAATTAAATAAAATATTTGTCTTACGGTGATACTCATACAATTTACCCAACAAGGGGAAACCCCGTTTTCTTTTACAGTGTCACTTTGACTATCTGTAAGCTATAAATGTCTTAAATACTTTTTTTTTTTTTTTTTAGCAATTATCCATTATTGAAACCTAAAAGCTCATGCTTATTATCTAATTTGGATTGGGTATAACTTTGAAACAGTCATTTTACCCCTCATTCCGTTCCCTTTAATGTTAGTCCTTCAACATATCAACCTCCTCCATCACTGGAGGAAAAAAAATACATTTAGCCATTGTTTTTATTTTTATTATCTGAATAAATCTTATTAAATTATAATTTAAGAAAACAGATAATATATACAAAATTTTATTCAAGCTTGCTTCCACCTACCGGCACTATTTCTAGACCTTCAAGGCCTAAGCATAGGCCTCGGCATTCTTGCTACTACCGGTACAAACTTAACATCCTTCACTTGAACTATTTGAAGAATGTTATTGAAAAACTAAACACATTTTGGATGATATATCCCACCCTCTTCATCACAGATACTTAGAATCTGCCCATTTGGGATGAATTCTTTCCGCCAGGGCGAGGACCGAAAGATATAAAAATTCTTTTGATTCCCCAATCTGTACGAATTTACCAGCGTGCTCCCCCCAAAGTCACAAATATTAATGAGAACTAATAAGTCCTTGATATGGCTAAGAGAACTCGCTGAATGGCTTTCTTTTTACCATTGAAATAGTTTATTATAAATGTCTTGTGTTCAAATTGTTTTATTTATTTGCTGAAAATTTACAATGCAATCATAAAACATTTACATTTGTTTGGATCAATAAAAGAATCTTAACTTACTACTAAGTACTAGGTCTAAGTAATAAATTAAGCTTAATGAACTAATACTATTCTAATAATTTAAAAATACTAATAGTGTATTTGTAGTAATGCTAATAAGGTATATAATCATACATTTTAATTTTTTAATGTACTGGTAACGACATAGACTATAGAAAAAAAAACTATTCTAATTCTAATAAAATAAATAAACATGTTTTAATAAACACAAAACTTGAATATTTTAAATGTTAAAAAACAAATAAATTGTGCGATTATGATTGAATGTGATCAGACTTTATTTCTAGGCTTATTTCAGTTACAAAAGAGAATTTAAATTGCAGAACTCAGTGGGATTCCTTCCATAAACAAGGAGGCACGTTTTTATGTGATGAAAAATGCAACAAAGTTTATGAAGGAGAGATTGTGGATTCATCAACAAGACCAAGCAGTTTGAAGAGCAGTTTAAATAGAAAATGACAGGCAGAACATCCCCATTACCTTTTGAAATTTAATCATGTGCCGTATGCTCGGATCAGTCTTATAGGCGATTTTATTTGAGCAATTTTTATTTATAATTATAAGCCATGTTCATTTAATTTTATATAATTATAAAAAAAGACTACCTTTTTATAAATTTAAAAATTGATTTAAAATTTAACAAGCATATAACTCATTAAAATTCATTTAACTTTTTTTTTTCTTTTATGATTTTTCCAATTTTTCTGTTTACGTTTTTCTTAACATAACCTCAAATTTATCCAAAATCTTGATGCAATGTAAAAGTTTTTGTTGTTCATTGTGTTTTATATTGCATTTAGAATCTTTCCTGAAAATTTGGTAAAATATAAGTTTTGGGGGGGAGGGAAAAGCAGAAATTTGGTAAGCCGCGGCCACAAGCTTTTATTTAAATACAAAGATAAATAAAGGGGTATAAAAATGTGCCCCAAAAAATCATAACTCCACTTCTATAAAAGATAGAAAGATAAATTGGTGTTTTTGCAGATCTTATAGCTAGCCCTTTAAAATATTCTTGTTTAAATTACTTCTAGGTTTATTCTAAAAAACAAGTTATCAAATATTTTGATGTAAATGGTAATAATTGAATATTTCCTAAGTATTGGCATCTTCGGATATTAAAAATGGGGCGTTGCCCACACTATGGTCAAAATTAGGCTGAGCGACCTTATGATAATGCAGATTACAGGGGCAAGCATAACGAACGTCGGGCACAACCTACATTAATGAGAATTGGCACATGCATGCATCAATAATTGTAAATATATAATTTTTATTATTTAATATAAAAGACCTTTATTTTGAACTTCACCTAAAATTTTTGAGTGAAAGATGCCTTACATATTTACCTATGAATTTCCAAAACTAAGGTAGATCAAAAAAAGGCAAAACAGTACTTTGGAATGTACATTAAGATGTTCCCTATTGTGTACATGTGGAAGGATACCAAATTTTTATGACAAAATAGTCCTTTATTAATGAAAAAGCACCAACAGCAGACTCCCATTCCCCATAAAAATTTTGAAGAAGCCTCCCTTGCTTTAATGAAATGCATCTATACTATGATGAAAAGCGCTACTACAGAAGTGTCAAGTGCTGAATATGTAAGGACTCCTGAAATAGACATTTGTTTTTGCCCGTTGTTATGAAAGTACCTAATCCTAAAACATTTCTTTGGTTCTTAAAATGTTAAATAATTTATTTCATGAACAATCATTCATAAAGCAATGCGATTCACACACCAAAAAAAATGGAAATTGCCAATCTGTCCCCTAGAGTAAGTACTCTGATGAAGCAAGGGAGACTACTAAAAAATTTATATGGGAAATGGACGTCGGTGCGTGAAAATCCGAGTTTTTAATTTTTTAATAATGGAACTATTTCATTCATAAAATAATTACTATATCCCAGAATTGTGTTCCTCTTCCGGCCTTTCGCTTTAGAGGACATCTTGGCCTACATTTTAATCAATTTCTTTTTCATTTACAATCGGTCAGCTTTGAGAAAATCATTGGTAAATATAAGGCAACTTTCATCATTAAAATTAAGTCGAATTAAAAGACTTGTCACTACCAAATTTTTTTTGCATCTGGGGAATGTATTGATCTACATGTATGCCAATTTTCACAGCGATATGTGTTTTACGAGAGACGTCATGTTTTTACGCGTTCGCAGCAGGTCATGCAGTTCGCTCAACCTGATTTTGCCATGGGGTGGGCCACGCCCCCTTTTTAATGGCGGAAGTTGCCGATACTTAGGAAATATTAATCTATTACCACTATTTACATCAAAATATTTTAAAACCTGTGTTCCAGAATGCATTTTGAAGACATTTAAACTGGAATGTTTTAATTTGAGCTTTAACAACCTGGTATTATAAATTATTATATTATAAATGATCAGAATTCACGGTGTGGAACACGTTGTCATCGACAACCATTCACTGCCACTTGCATAATGGCTGTATCGTAGTATTACCTCAGAGTTTCACTTATAAGAGTTTGCTTGTGCAAAAACTATTAAATCATTGGTCAGGGAATGCTTTAATTAATTATTCATGTGCCAAAGTTGAAAGTTTAAACTAAGTCGACCCTAAACAGTATTTTAGTGATAAGGGAATGCGCTGCCTTACATAAAGTAAATAGTCATTGCGCATGACGCGAACAGCGGAATGAAGTCACAAGATGTGGAGGTTTCGTCCATAGTAAAAAATACCAAACGAACTCACACTTTAAAAATTCGTAGCTAAAAAATTGATTCTGGTTTCATTTTTTTTATTTGGAATTTGCTCCAACTAACTATTATTAAAAAAATTATTTCAATTTTGTTAAATTTATATTAAAGTACCTACCTAGTGGCTAGTGGAGCTTTGAGTGTTATATATTTTTACATCCCACCCACCCACGAAGGCAAGTGTTGAGAACCGCTGGTCCTCACCTTTGTGAGACCCGCTGGCTCCACTCTCTCCAGCGCTACCCCACGCGTTCATCGCTACCCCACGCGATATGACACAATTAGGCTGGGCCTTAAAATAATACAAGTAGACTCAAATAACAATGGAAATGAACTTATTCACTTTGGCCATGACCCAGTTTAAGCAATACACTCATTCTTATCAAGCGTCCCAACTCTGAGTTGTCACTCTGATGACCAACGCGTAACGGAATCCGAAGCCACGCTTGTGAGTCATTTAAACACGACTCTGGGATGCCACGCTTAAATGCGGGACAAGCACGCCAAACTTAGAGTATATATTGAAAGCCCAAATCATGTATCGGCCTCTCTTACCTGAATTATGTCAGAAGAGCCTGGCTGGCATAATTAGCTGATAAAGTGTGTTTATCCGATTGTGTCGGGTTAGTATTGTTCTATTTCATATTCATATGTACTGGTATGTAGAGTCGTAGATGTAATGTTATTAAGAAAATGGTAGGACCATAGTTACTATTGTTAATGTTTGAATATGATAACTATTAATAATTTATAATGTGATGTGATTTGTAATTCTTAGCTATGTCTTATGCATTGTATTTATTATTCTCATTTCTAGCCAGTTAAGTAAAGTTAAGTAAAGTATAGTTACGTAAAGTGAAGTAAACTGAAGTTACGTAAAGTGAAGTAAACTGAAGTAAAGTAAAGTGAAGAAATTACATGAAATAAGTTACAGTATGTAACATTTGGTCAGTAAAGAATATTTGACCAGAAAGTATTTGTAAAGTAAATAACATTTGGTCAGAGGTGTAATAGTTCAATAAATAATATCTGGAACTAAAGCTAGTACAGTTCAGTAAAGGAGACGCGGTTAGTAGCAGGAGATAAGCCAAAGGAATCAACAAGACGGTAGCATATACTGTGTGTGTGTTACCCACAGTAACGTTCAAAGTCGGCACCTACCTCCTCGCAGTGCCAGTGACCGGAGACACTTACGCAGTCAAGCCGCCCAACCCCGCAGTACGTTGTGACCCGAGCAGAGGGCTGCTGTGGTGTGTGTGTGTGGGGACTTGCTTATTCGACCAGATCGCCATTGAGAGCCTACTATACAATAATATTGGGCAGTATCTTGTTATCCTGTTTATGTGTATAGTATATGTAATTTGTATGCTGATAGTTCTGTTTTCTTATAATTAAATATTTATTTGTGGGCTGAACCACTCTTGTGTTATTAGTATAGTTTAAGTATTAATAGACTTGCAAGTGAGAGCTAGTGAGAGTTTTCCTTGAATGATAGAGTGAGTGTGAAGTAGAATTAGTGTAGAATACTTCATCAGGAAATTAATCGTACCCTAGACATAACCATACTAGCAGTACTAATCTAACGTAGAGGAAAGGGACCTTTGTTTGTTAATACAAACATAAACATTGCAAATACCCATACCTTTAACAATTGGGTCAGTACATTAATTAATTACAACACATCATAGTTTTGTAACACATTTTTTGTAACAGCAAGCATCTAATTTGAAGGCCACACAAAAATTTAAAAACTGATGATGCATGTC
This sequence comes from Lymnaea stagnalis, assembly GCA_964033795.1. Classification (NCBI taxonomy): domain Eukaryota; kingdom Metazoa; phylum Mollusca; class Gastropoda; family Lymnaeidae; genus Lymnaea; species Lymnaea stagnalis. The sequence continues at coordinate 495,074 of CAXITT010000373.1, read as the reverse complement.
AAAGTGCAATCCATTTAAAAATTGAATGTCTATAGCAACGGTGGCCAAACTGCGGCTCTTCTGTGTTCACATTGCGGCTCGTGAACAATTTATGAAATTAAAACTTTTCGTTTGAAATATATAACATCAAAAAAAAATTGAAAGTTTAAACTAAGGGTTGAAAATAATTTGGGATTGATTTAAATTTTAAAAGTTGAAGGGAGCGATTGGTTTCCGATTGGTTGGTGATGTGAACTTTTAAATTTCTGGTTCCGGTAAAAATCCACATTTCAAAGTATTGACCATTTGTGTTAGTCCTACTAAAGTTAGTAACTTATTATTTAAAAGTTTAAATCAAATATGGCAACAAGTTGCAGGAAACGAAAATATAAAGAAGAAAATAGAAGTGTTCTACCAGAATGGGAAGAGGACTTTGCATTTATCGATAAGACAGTAGGCCAATTTGCCTCATCTGCCAACCACCGCTAGCAAATTACAAAGATAGCAATTTGAAGCGACACTATGAAAAAAGTCATGAAGAGTTTGCATCGCGGTATCCACTGCAATCTGAATTAAGAAAAAGCAAGCTTGCTGAGTTATGTCTGGAATGTGTCAGCAGCAGACACTATTTTCTGCTTTCAGCAAAGAAGGTGTCACTTCAACTGAGGCAAGTTATGCATATGCCAATCGCTTGGAATTGGAATATTGCTCGTGCTAAATGACCTTACTCTGATGGGCACTTTATTTAGAAGAATATACATATTTGTTAATTGTGTAACTGTAACGCATATATTACTTCAACATACGGTTAGGGTTAAAACAATTGAAATTCGAATAAATAATAATTTTTAAAAATAAATCACAAAGGAATTTTTCATTGCTTCAATGAGGCTCTCAACAATTTTTGTAATTTTAAAAATGGCTCTCAGTTACTAAAGGTCTGGCCACCCCTGGTTTATACTATAGTTAACTAATTTGGTCCCCACCCCATTTTTTTTCTTCTTCCTTTGTAGTATATAGGCTATTTATATGGTATTGTATCAATCAAAGGATTATTTATACTTCTAATTTTAACATTCTAAAGTAAGTAGTGTTAACAATGGGTATTAATCTTTTCTTTTCATGCACTCAACTGGCATATATATATCAGTCCACCCTAAGTAGAACAAATTGCCAGTAATTAGTAATAGTAATAGCTTATTTTTAACTTGTGCAGTCAGTGCCAGTTGAACACCGTAGCCTAAAATGTTAGACTGGTAAGTTACAGCTAGTATCACTGATCAATTACAATGTAACTCTCTTAGCACATTTTAGTTTACATTCATTATTTAAGACGTATGTATTAATCGTTTGCAAATATTGCTACACAGAAGACAAATAAGCAAGCTTAAAACTGATTCTGTCAGTGACCGACAAATTGAGACGAAAACAGGGAAGGTCAATTGAGAACCGCTATTTACCTTTCTGTTAATATGATATGCGTAGTGAATTGACATATTAAGCATCTTTTACCTGGAATGTTTATTATATGTCTTCTCTCAATAAATGCAAAAAATATTTGTCTATTGCAATAACTGAATTAACAAATATGAAAGATAAGAATCGGTCAGAACGCTCTTCCCGCCATCTTGAATCCTATCAAGCTAAGCCGTTTGGACATGCGCAATGGATAAGAAGACTCAGACAAGAGATAGGGAGTCACGTGGTATCCAACCGCACTTCAACAGGTGGCAGTAGCAGCTTTTTAATTTTCAAAACCATTTTAAATCAAAATGAATAAATTGTACATTTAAACAAGATATACATTTTTAGATGAATGAAATTCCTAAAAATATTTTGTTTAAAATCTTAATTTGATGATGATGTAGTTTTTAAAAAAATGAGTACGGTACGTGACGTCACTGCTAGTCTCTTGAATTTGATTTTATATCTATCATCGATGTTGATAGGGATAGACTAGCAATGTTTAGCACTAAGTCGTAAGTTTGTGAATGCATTAGGTTCACTATTCATTTAATATATGCCTTCTGTGTGCTTACCACACAAATAATATTTTAATTGGATTGTGGAAAAAAATGAGATTTTTTTTTCAGATAAAGTATAAAGATAGACTAGATCTAATTCAGTTCAGTGAAATCACTCAAGATCAGTTTCAATGATGAAGTTTTATAATTTACATTTTCCACAACGAGACAAGACGACATGGGTGCCCGCAGAAAACTTTCGGGGGGGGGGGGGGGTCAAAAAATGTTTAGAATGGTTTTAATGAAGTTTTAATTCCACAACGAGACAAGACGACATGGGTGCCCGCAGAAAACTTTCGGGGGGGGGGGGGTCAAAAAATGTTTAGAAATGTTTTAATGAAGTTTTAATTTACTGTAGCGTATTTGTATGGTGAACGAACAGACAGGAAATCAGCTTAGTTACTTTCTCTTTATTTTCTCTTTAATTAATAAATTTTTTGTCTATTTTTGTCTAAAATTTTTTATCCAATCAATCCAGGGGGGAGGGGGGCAAGTGACCCCCTTGCCCCCCCCTGCGGGCGCCCATGCAAGGCTATGCTATATTAGGACAGGTGTCGGAAAAATTTATGAGTAGAGAGTCTTTTTTAGAAATATCTGTAAAGAAAAATTTTGGCGAGCAGGGGTCGGGTTTAAAAAATTAATTAAAATGATCACTTAAATCTATACATATAATATTCCTTTAAATTTAAAGGATGCAGCTCTGGGAGCCACGGTCTGTCGGTCATTGTACTAGACTATAATGATAATTAGACTCTTTAATAGCTCGATTGCTTAGGATTTGAAATTTTTAAAAATTCGCTATAGTAAAGCCTGCAAGTAGGCTACAAGGTATCCTGGAGCTATATTTTATTAAAAAAATCAAACAAACACATACACACACAAAAAAAAAAACAAACTAAAAGTAATCATAATTTATTTTTTTTTAAAATGAATATGACAGGCCTCACAGGGTTGTAAATGTTCAGTTTTAGGAGCCCCTATAAATAAAACACAAGAACAAGGTGCCTTCGGGGAATAGAACAAATATTTTAGTTCTAACTCTGGCAATGGGGTATCCAGATTTTTTGACGCTCTGGGTGGTCCTTGACTCTGACAACCCTCACAAATAGGCTACTTCAAACAAAAGAATACACAATAAACATGAGCAATATTGTATATGTAGAAGACAGAACGTGCTGTCCCTTAAAAAGTGCTACCCTTTTTGACCTAGGGAACACTATAGACAACTAAGCCATGATAGATTACACATCAGACATACATTAGGCTTTAATTCGGTTTATAGGCCTATTTATATAAGTACAAATCCTCTAACGAGAACTTAGAACGCAACAATTATACCCCGGGGCGTAAGGGTGTACGGGGTGGGGGAACACTTTTAAATATAAATATATATATATATATATATATATATATATATTTATATTGCAGACTTGTGTTGAGTTGTGGCGCGATTTTGGGTGTTCGCTCCGTCTACATTCATCAGGGTAGCGATTGCTAGTATGCTAATAAATAAATTTCAATGGATTTCATTTAATAATTTATTTAGTATTGAAAACTAGAACGCTTTGATAAGATAGAACATTTTTTTTTTTAAATGACCAGGCATAGTAAAATAAATTCAAAGATTATGATTTGACAGAATCTGTTTTTATTTTTATTTTTGGAGAGCTGCGTACTGACAAAATCAACGAGCGGTGGAGTTCGACCTGCCTTGTATGTTATCTCGAATATGCAAAATATCTGTTTTATTACCACAGGTTACAGACCTCAATGTTGAAATGCAAGAGATGGTACACTATGATGGATACAGGACTGTGTGAATGGGGCGCCTAAATCAGGGAAGGGGTGGGGGCACCAACATCAGAGGGTCGCCAAAATCGTCTTTCGATAGGACATTTATAGTGAATTTAAAAAAAAATGCCATGTGCTTCACAAAGGCAAGGGAGGCGCCCCGGGCACCACTTTTTTCTTCACATAAATTAGTGCTATATTCAGCCCCCCACCTTTTTCCGGGGCACCGTTTTTTCCTCGTCACGGACTCAGGGTTGCCACACCATGGGAATTTTCCCAAGATCTTGGGAATTCACTACCCCATTCAGGACAAAAACTCACTTTTTAAAAAAACTTCCCAAGATCTTTTAAAAACAAAACAAAAACAAAAAAACTCATATATCTTATATCATGATCTTGGAAAATGTTTTGATCAAATCTTGGGAATTAAAAAAAAATTGAGTGGTAACCCTGCACAGACTGTGCGGACATAATCAGGAACATGACATACCGGAGCTGAATATGAGTTGTGTCCTGGGGTAATAGTTGTGTTCTTATCAAATAATTATATATGACATTCCATTTCATTGGCATCGGCTCTCAACCCCTAAACCTACCGAATATGAGTTTAGAGCAGGGATGGCCAACCCAAGAATGACTTCGCAGGCCATTTTGATCACGTGTCAACTGTTTGCGGGTCACATGCCATTACACCTCATAAAATGTATTCCTAATGCATTTGATTCTCAAATGATAATGCAACTGCAAGTTTCGCACAAACACAAAGAAATTGTATAGATTTAATAAAGATTTGGCTCAATTTCAAAAGTTCAATTATAACATGAATGAACAGAAACGCTAATTGCTTTTTTTTTTTTTAAAATCTAGCATACGATTGGCCGCAAAATGTATCGAAGGGGCCGAGTTTAGAGTTTAGTATTGAGTCATGAGTTAATCTCCTATCTCATAAATATATCATCATCCATCATTGGTTTCAAAACCTAACACACAGCACGAAACCGTAGGACAGGCCACATCTGAATAAACATAATTAAGAAGACATTATACATGTTTGTTTTTTCCGTATCAGTATATAGTCACACAACACATGTTGAGTACATTTTTTTCATGGGATGATTGTAATTAATAACAGGGAGTGCAAAATGATATAATTTTGAATGGAATTAATGAATAATAACACTTAGCTGAAATGTAGTATCCGAGAGGACAGCAAGAGGAATGTGGAGGAGAGGACATTCTTCTTGCTTTCCTCTCAGCTACTACATTTAAGCTAAGCATTAGTTTTTACATTTCAATTCTGTTTTTACTGTTTGTTTGGTTGATGAAGGCTTCTTGCCGATACGTTTTTTGTATTGCATTCTTTTTACCCCAGATTTTCCCATGCTTTGATTCCATTTTTCTAAACTATTTGCAATCTTTCCCTCATATTACCATTTTTTTAAAAAAAGTGTTACTAACGGGGTTTCTTTCTGCTGTATCTCCCGGGGGGGGGGGGCTAACCCCGGGGAAAGCCAAGTCACTCCTCGGAGCAAAACTATGTCCAACAATAAATCAACTGGCACTGCTGGCACTG
>CAXITT010000373.1:479213-489233 GCA_964033795.1 Lymnaea stagnalis | reverse complement strand
TTTTTTTTTTTTTTTAAATATCGCATGTGCGTAATATTTTCTTTTGTTTTTCTAAATTGTTTGGTGAAATAAATCAGCGGTGTAAAAGCGCGTGGGATTTAGAATATTAATATATTTCAGGGGCGTGAAAAAATGTGCGGGTGCGAGCCTAAAAATGGGTGGGGGGGATTGAGATTCTTAAAAGTGCGTTACTTGTATGCATGTTTTGTCAAATTTTTAGCCCCACCCCTTCCCATTGCTCGATATTACATTTTTATATGAAGGATTTATAGGAAAACACGTTTGTTTAAGGTTTGTTGAATATTTTTGTTGTTATTGGGGGCGAACGTTCGGAATATTGGCCAGCAGTTAACACTTTTTGGTTTGTTGGGGGGGGGGGAGGGGGGAGAGATACGAGAGGGTGCCAACTTTAAAAATCCCGTTCAAGTTGAAGCCTGTAGGCCTATATATTAACTTGTTTAATTTATAGTATTTTTCTGCTTAACAAACGAATGAATTTGCCGTATCCATCAAGCAAAAGCTGTTCATTTGATTTTGATTAAAATAATTCCTCTATCCCAAATAGGTCCAATAATCCATTGCCACTTACCACTTTTACACAGGCTTCACATTCACTGTATCACCTACACAACATATCATCCACTGCCATATCTCAATCATTGCCACTTACCACTTTTACACAGGCTTCACATTCACTGTATCACCCACACACAACATATCATCCTTTGCCATATCTCAATCACCTATCTACCGCCGAAACACACACAAAAACCCACACCATCGACTATATTAATACATTACAATATTTACAAAGACAAATTACCTCAAACAAATGCAAACATTGTTCGTCCCAATCCTGTGACCAGGTCATGGTGCAGTCGACCTCGAGGCTTTCCATCGCCGTGCTGCTGCTGTTGTCCATCGCCGGGCCATCCATCGTCGACCAGAAGGGTTCAGGTAAATAAGACCATGTACTTCAGGTGACCGTGTTTATTTTGAACGAAAACGGAGTTCTTATCACTTTTGACCGTTAAATGAAATCACATGTTCACAATCGCACCGTTTACCTAGAACTGTGTGCTGTTGGACACGCTATATATAGAGTGTGCTCTTAGGCAGATGGTACACATACGTTTTATTGTGAAAGAGTCCGTCCAATACGTTCAGCGCAAAAAATGATTCTACACAGCAAAGAAAATATTTATTTACCTAAAATTTGATTCATTCTAAAAAATGCCCTGACTCCGAAATGATCTGAATATGGTCCATCAAAATTCACTACCAGACTCTCAGACAATCCAGGGGCCAGCAACCGTTCACCACCAGACTCTCAGACAATCCAGGGGCCAGCAACCGTTTTCATGAAAGTAACCATTAAAAAAAATATTTGTATTTCACTTTTATTTCTGGTAGAAAAATATTCAAATAGTTCAAACGCCAACTAGTCCAAACGCCCAATAGTTCAAACGTCAACCAGTCCAAACGCCCACCAGTCCAAACGCCCACTAGTTCAAACGCCAACTAGTCCAAACGCCCAATAGTTCAAGCGCCAACTAGTCCAAACGCCCAATAGTTCAAACGCCCACTAGTCCAAACGCCCAATAGTCCAAACGCCAACTAGTCCAAACGCCCAATAGTTCAAACGCCAACTAGTCCAAACGCCCAATAGTTCAAGCGCCAACTAGTCCAAACGCCCAATAGTTCAAACGCCAACTAGTCCAAACGCCCACTAGTTCAAACGCCCACCAGTCCAAACGCCCAATAGTTCAAACGCCAACTAGTCCAAACGCCCACTAGTTCAAACGCCCACCAGTCCAAACGCCCAATAGTTCAAGCGCCAACTAGTCCAAACGCCCAATAGTTCAAACGCCAACTAGTCCAAACACCCACTAGTCCAAATGCCCACTAGTCCACACGCCCNNNNCGCCAACTAGTCCAAACGCCCAATAGTTCAAACGCCAACCAGTCCAAACGCCCACTAGTCCAAGCGCCAACTAGTCCAAACGCCCACTAGTTCAAACGCCCACCAGTCCAAACGCCCAATAGTTCAAGCGCCAACTAGTCCAAACGCCCAATAGTTCAAAAGCCAACTAGTCCAAACGCCCTTTAGTCCCAATGGCCACTAGTCCAAACGCCCACTAGTTCAAACGACCTTTAGTCCAAACGCCCACTAGTTCAAACTCCCACTAATTTAAACGCCCACTAGTCCAAACGCCCACTAGTCCAAACGCCCACTAGTTCAAACACCCACTAGTTCAAACGCCAACTAGTCCAAACGCCCACTAGTTCAAACGCCCACTAGTCAAAACGCCCACTAGTTCAAACGCTAACTAGTCCAAACGCCCACTAGTCCAAACGCCCACTAGTTCAAACGACCTTTAGTCCAAACGCCCACTAGTCCAAACGCCCACTAGTTAAAACGCCCACTAGTTCAAACGCCCACTTGTCCAAACGCCCACTAGTCCAAACGCCCACTAGTCCTAAACGACCTCTAGTCCAAAACGACCTTTAGTCCAAACGCCCACTAGTTCAAACGACCTTTAGTCCAAAAACTAGCTTGTCAGTGTTTTAAAACTATACCGGGTAAAAGAAGACCGAATAGCCTAGTCCTAACTGTAACTATAGCTAGGACTAGCTGTACCTATAGCTAGGACTGGCTGCAACTATAGCTAGGACTGGCTGTAACTATAGCTAGGAATGGCTGTAACTATAGCTAGGACTAGCTGTAACTATAGCTAGGACTGGCTGAAACTATAGCTAGTTCTGGCTGTAACTATAGCTAGGGCTGGCTGTAACTATAGCTAGGACTGGCTGTAACTATAGCTAGGACTAGCTGTAACTATAGCTAGGACTGGCTGTAACTATAGCTAGGACTGGCTGTAACTATAGCTATGACTGGCTGTAACTAAAGCTAGGACTAGCTGTAACTATAGATAGGACTCGATGTAACTCTAGCTGGGACTGGCTGTAACTTTAGCTAGGACTCAATGTAACTCTAGCTGGGACTGGCTGTAACTATAGCTAGGACTGGCTGTAACTATAGCTAGGACTAGCTGTAACTATAGCTAGGACTGGCTGTAACTATAGCTAGGACTGGCTGTAACTATAGCTAGGACTGGCTGTAACTATAGCTAGGACTGGCTGTAACTAAAGCTAGGACTAGCTGTAACTATAGATAGGACTCGATGTAACTCTAGCTGGGACTGGCTGTAACTTTAGCTAGGACTCGATGTAACTCTAGCTGGGACTGGCTGTAACTATAGCTAGGACTAGCTGTAACTATAGATGGGACTCGATGTAACTCTAGCTGGGACTGGCTGTAACTTTAGCTAGGACTCGATGTAACTCTAGCTGGGACTGGCTGTAACTTTAGCTAGGACTAGCGGCACCGTCCAAAAAAGGCGTACATCTTTCTTTTTTTTTAAAATCGAAAAATTGAATGATGGATGTGAAAATGTCATGTTGGAAGTGTGGAGCCATTAATGTCACTTGGAAATGTAACAACAAACTAAGAAAAAATAGCCCAGCTAGCTCGGGATATTATAGAAAGATATTTCAAATAGCATGTGAACCTGCCATAACAAATATCAATATAATTGCTTTATAGGTAAGGAGGATGTGCGAAAAAAATATTCTTTATTTCAAGTAACCTACTTAGCGCAGATGTTATACTTTGTCTCATAACCTACTTGGCGCAGATGACATACTTTGTCTCAGTGCATACTTGGCGCAGATGACATACTTTATCTCAAGTAACCTAATTGGCGCAGATGACATACTTAGTCTCATGTAACTTCTTGGCGAAAATGACATACTTTGTCTCATGTAACCTACTTGGCGCAGATGACATACACTGTCCCATGTAACCTACTTGGCGCATATGACATAATTTGTCTAACTTAACCTGCTGGGCGCAGATGGCCCACTTTGACTCATGTAACCTATTTGGCACACGAGACAGCAGTGCCAACTCAAACCAATTCAAATAGGACAACTTACAGTGGGACCTGTGGAGTGACCTGATATATGGGAATCAAAAGGGTAGACCCTTGAAGGAAACACTGTAAAACTTTGTAATTTTAAAAGAAATGAACACTGAGTTCATTCAAAGTTAGACTACTTAAATATATATATATATATTTTTAAATAGGAACATCAACTGCTGTATTTCATAAATCGGATTTATACTTCAAAACTACTAGAACTTAGTAGAACATTTAGTTTCTTAGAAGAGTGGAACACAAGCAGACTAGAGACGACTGATATGAATATTTCTGATCAAGGGCCGTCATCCGTTGTTCTTGTCCATAGCACTGAAAGCTCTATCTCAGGCTGGCACTGGGACGTGTGTGGAGGGAGAATGTCCAAAGCAAGGCGAAGGCACAAATCAATCGATGCTCTGACAATTGGACGACGTGTTGGGCCTGTCTGCCGGACTATGCAGGAGAGCGTGTCTTAAAAAGCGTGTGTCTTAAAAGAGATGAGATAGATTATGGGCTCGGGTAGCGCTGGCAGGGTTACGCAAGAGTGATACCGGTATATAAGTGATCTAAGTGTGTATATATATATAATACATATTAAAGACTTTGTACAACAAATAGGATAAAAATAAATTTCTTGCTGTTTATTTTTAAAAAAAATCTCAAATAGTTTTTAAAAACAAAGCGACATTGCCGGTTGCAGTAATACCAAGAGAACTTGAAAAGGCAGAGAAGCGAACTTTCATTCACTGTATAGCACAACACTCACAATGGAGATAGACTCTATAGTTTCTTCGGTGGTTAAAAAAATAGTCATATCAATCTGAGATCATCTATCCCCTGTAAGTCGTCATAGTTCTAAACAACAACCAGAATTGGAAGAGCCGTGCCGTAATCCACACACAAGCCACACATAATCACACAGCACTGAACGGTCCTTAAGATAACAAGCGTCCGTGAATCGAGCGGCGGGCCCCAAGAGTTTCAGATGCCCAATGCGCCCGTCTCTAGACTAACTTCAGAAAACACACGCTCGAAATAAACGCTCCGCTGTTTAGACGGCGTATATGGGTCACAAAATACCAGCCAATAGTTGGAAGATATCGATGGGATTTCGGAAAAAAAAAGTGTGTGTGTGGTTGGGAGTGGTGTGTGGGCTGGGGGTATGGAGGTGGTGTGTGTGGGGGGTAGGGGGTTGGATGGGGGGGGGTTAACTTCCTTTTAGTATTGATATATGACTTCGATTCGTCTGGGTCAATGTGTGTATATACACAATTTCCTCTATGTGGCAATATTTGATCTGATCCAGTTTCGATTTGTGTACCCAAACAAGCATTCATGCTACGTCCCTAACGTTCGAGTGTGTCCATGACGTATGACGTCCAAAAGGTGAGTTAGTATACAGCAGACCACAGAGGTATTTGGATCTGCTCCATGAAATGTTAGTGTGGCGATGCTAATATCAATAAATGGATTTTGATGCCAGTACCATTGGATGTTGTTGTAATAATGACATAATGTCAATGTGACGGTGGTGGCAGGTATGATTGTGACGTCAGGTATGATTGTGACGTCAGGTATGATTGTGACGTCAGGTATGATTGTGACGTCAGGTATGATTGTAACGTCAGGTATGATTGTGGTGTCTATGATTGTGTGTTATTTTCCAAAAGGGATTGTGTATGCTGTCCATGTAATTGTTTTGTTGTTGTGATGTCATAATAGCAGAATACTACCGAACCTCTGGGGACAGAAACATCAAGCTTCGTTGTTCAAGCTTCTCCCGTGTTCTGAGACAATCTGATACCCCCACCCCTCCCACAAACCTGCTGATTGTTCAAGCTTCCTCTATGTTATGAGACAATCTGACACCCCGCCCCAACCTGTTGATTGTTCAAGCTTCCTCTATGTTATGAGACAATCTGAAACCCCGCCCCAACCTGTTGATTGTTCAAGCTTCCTCTATGTTATGAGACAATCTGACAACCCGTGCCACCCCCACCCCAACCTGCTGATTCTTCATTCCTTTGATCGCTCACAAAAAGCTAATCATTACACAGCTTCTTGTTTCACACCCCCCCCCACACCCAATCAGTTGCAAAGTCACATTTCTGACCCTAAGCTCTGAAGGATTAATTTACAACCTCACGCCCCACAAACGACCAACCACACATGGTTTGATTTTTAAATAAAATACGCCACCATTTTTTTTGTTTTCCCTTGTAAATTATCCGATAACAGTTGAACGCTATCGCCTAGGCACCGAGCCTAACAACTGATCACATTAAAGAAAAAATCTGTCGTTACGCCCACCAATGAGTAGTTGGGAGACGCATATGCAATATTGGCTTGGTGTCAGTTCTTCCGCTTTAGAATAGATCAGGCCTGCACAACATACGGCCCGCGGGCCGCATGTGGCCCGCCAGCACCCACTTTGTGGCCCGCGAAGTAACGAAATATTCTTTATTATTTCTTAATAGCTTTACCCTCGCCCTAATTTTCTTTTGGCCCGCACAAGTTTTTCATTAAGTATTACGGCCCGCCTGACGTTTTGAGATGTGCAGGCCTGGAATAGATAATAGCCGCGATACGTGGCCAATGATTAGTTGGGAGATGCATGCAATGTTGCCTTGGTGTCAGCTCCACCGCTGTAGATAACAGCCACGATACGTGGCCGTGATGAGCAAGCAAACTTTTTAATTAACTTAATGTAAATTCAATTTTTCAATTATACAAATAAGCTAAATTAATTAAAGCTGGTTTGAAAGAGGACATGTTCTGCTCTTTGCTCAAGAGGACATTATGGTCTGCTTGTTGTTTTCTAGAGAACGTAGTCTGCTTGTTCTTAAATTATACTGACACGAACACCTTTCCGTTACATAAACATTTATAAGGAAATACCCCTATTCTAGTGTTTGCAGAGAAAGTTGGATTTCATTTTTTTGTAAACTACAAAAAAAAAAAAAAAAAAAAAAAAAAAAAAAAAAAAAAAAAAAAAAAAAAAAAAAAAAAAAAAAAAAAAAAAAAAAAAAAAAAAAACAAAAACAAAAAAAAAAAAAAAACTGTTTGTCCACAAGCTGTGTCTGTAACCAACCGAAATAAGATATCAGAAATCAACTGCACACATTTTCTGGGGAAAAAAAAGAGACCTCTCTTCCTGGAAAGATAGTCACGTGGTATCAGAAAACCCGTTGGGTCAGGATTGAGTGACGACGTCATTTGGTAACACCACCGTGGAAAGGGTACTGACTTTGAAGTATGTCCGATAAAGACCGATAACGGATACAATGTTGCAGATGCGTACTTTGACCCCGACACGGCTTCTTAAGCACTGATAAGTTATGACACAACTGAAACTCTAATACTAGATTCTTTTGTGGAAAATAACATTATATCCTTTTCTATTCATCAGAATGAAGACAGAGGCGTTCCGAAGAGGTGACAAGATACAGAACCACTTTTTTTTTTTTAAAGTTGTTTTTTGTGTGTTTTTTTTTGGGGGGGGGGGGCGGGGGGGGGGGGTGTGCAAAATCAGAAGGGGGCCAACAAATATTTAAAATTAAACCAAAAAATCGTTTTCGCTGATAAGTTGCCTTTAACATTATATCCTTTTCTATTCATCAGAATGAAGACAGAGGCGTTCCGAAGAGGTGACAAGATACAGAACCACTTTTTTTTTTTTAAAGTTGTTTTTTGTGTGTTTTTTTTTGGGGGGGGGGGCGGGGGGGGGGGGTGTGCAAAATCAGAAGGCGGCCAACAAATATTTAAAATTAAACCAAAAAATCGTTTTCGCTGATAAGTTGCCTTAGTTATGTTCACATAAAATTTTATTTTGTTTTTTTTAAAAAAAGGTTTCTCAAGCTTGATGTCGGGCGCAATTTTAGTTCTTGTCAAGGGCGAAACGTGTCCTCGACACGCCTCTGGTAAATTAATCTACACTTTCCTGATATCGTCTTCAATGTTCACATTTCTATGTCTCACCGCCATAATCCCTGTCCTATTGAAAAAACCAACCATCATACACAGTACATTTTAGTACGATAAAGACGTTATTGTTGAAAGGTTAAGCACTTGTCCCCAAAACAAAGGTTGGCTCAATGGGCGGGTTAAAGCGGGTCGCACCCGAGCAGATCACACAACCACACAACCACACATCACACAACCACACAACCACACATCACAGATCACACAACCACACATCACAGATCACACAACCACACATCACAGATCACACAACCACACATCACAGATCACACAACCACACATCACAGATCACACAACCACACATCACAGATCACACAACCACACATCACAGATCACACAACCACACATCACAGATCACACAACCACACATCACAGATCACACAACCACACATCACAGATCACACAACCAGACATCACAGATCACACAACCAGACATCACAGATCACACAACCACACATCACAGATCACACAACCACACATCACAGATCACACAACCAGACATCACAGATCACACAACCACACATCACAGATCACACAACCACACATCACAGATCACACAACTGTCATGTTTCGGAGAAAACTTGGATACAAAATAAAATCAGACGGACAAACGAATAACGTCAGTTCAGCTATTGAAATTGAAATAATTGGTGGAATAAAAGTCATCTGACATCCCCTTCCTGATCACTCTAGAATCTCAACAGCATATAGGCTACATTGTATTTGGTGTACAGAATATTACACATAAATATCGTTTAGTGTTGAATCTAGTCAAAGTTACCCCACTGTGAAGCCCTGTAATAAGTGTACCCTTGTCAGAACATCAGTTCTTTCAGTTCGGACGTGACCTCCAGGAAAAAGGGTTTGGTGGGGGTGGGGGGTGGGGGGCAAATTGTTTTACCTTCAGGTCATCTTGGTCCCATTAAGGTGCCCCCCACCCCCCAACTGCACACTCCACTGTCTTGTCCCGCCCTAGCTTCAACGGCGACGGAGCTCTGGTTCTAGCCACTTCAGAACACTACATTTCCCTTCCCGCCTGGCCGATCTTGGTTACGGTTGGGCTCACTCAAGACCTACTCCGTCACTTATCGTATCAATATGGTGAACTAGAATTCAACACAGGGAGGTCTATGAGGCCATCGGCGCTCAGGGCGGTAGACCGTGACGCATAACATATGAGTGGAAGCTAGGGCTGGCAGGATTTATGTTTTTCCCCGTAGCCTTGCTCTTAGTTTCACGTAATATGAGAGTTAGCTTTTGTGTTGTTAAAGGAAGTTTCTCTCTCCTTCCTCCACCCACCTAAATTTTACGAAATACTCTTTTCGTCGTGAACCCCCCCCCGTTGGCGGGGGAGATCTTCCGAATATTTCTTTAATATAAACCAATAGCCACCGCCTTTTTTAGCACAACTTACGTCTAGACGGGCATTTTCCCATGCCCATGACTTCCGCCATTTTGGTTTCAACACTTACATAGTCTTGCTCGGGTTTCATAAAATGGCACCTATGGCCTCTAGTCAGTCAAGCGTACTCACTTTTCAAGGGCGGCGAATCAAGTAACCAAGTAACAGTGCACACACTAAATTAAAAACCTTCAGCAAGGGAAGGGGGGGGGGAGAGAAGGCCTCCCTCACCCCTGGGAGCCCCGCCCGCGCGCCCCCCTCACCACCCCTTTGCATAGTTGCCACCAAAGCAAAATTCACCGTCGCAGATCTTTCCCAGAAAGTCGTCTGACCGGAAGCTAAGAGAGTTAAAACACGAGATGGCGTCGTTCCAATGTCCAGCACTATTCGGGGAAAATACCTCTGGGGCCACGACGCAAAGCAGTGATGTCGGGACGCGTCATTATCTCCCTGGTCACCGACATTAATATCTGCTGAAGCGGTACTGAGCAGGTCGCTCTAGACCGGCCGCTCACGAAGAACAGCGTCCAGGACCCCGGTCCGACGTATACGTAACCGTTAAAGTCAAAACCAGGATCAGGGACACCCCCCCCCCCCACTGAAAACCAGGGGCCGCGAGATGCCCTGGCTTCCGGATCCCCCCCCCCCGAAACC
>CAXITT010000373.1:464387-478639 GCA_964033795.1 Lymnaea stagnalis | reverse complement strand
CCAAGGGTACGCGTACCACACTTTGGGAGACACTGATGTAACCATTAAAAATGTATTCATTTTGTCCACACACACAAAATTGATCCAGTTCCCGTAGGACCGCATGAAACGTTTTATCGGGTCGCATATGACTCCCGCCCCCCCCCCCCCTGCGTCGTAATTTCCCCACCCCTGATAATCCCCATCCAATGTTTTACGTGTAACTTCTGGGCGGAGGGGGGAAGGGGGGGGCGGTGTGGGGCCAATATTTGAAATGACTAAGTAAACAATCACGAACTCTTCATGAAGGCAAACGGAACTGGGCCCTAGGCTATATTTAGTTGTAGTGGATCATGGCCTTTTTTTTTGTAGTGTTTTTTGTTGTTGTTTGGACTGATGTTAATTTTGACACAGAAACGTAGCATCTTGAAGGACCCAGCACAGTGGTGCTAAAACAACGGTCAACGCCCCCCACCCCCCCCCACCCTCGATTCAGTGTCAACATGATGCTTAATCCGGCAACGATTATTTATAAAATGATTATATACAAAGTAGGGTGAAACCTGACAAAAAAAAAAGGACCGCAACACTAGTACTGTGTACGGTAACCTGGTTGCAGTCTCTCCCCCTTATAACGCAACAATAGTACTGTGTACGGTAACCTGGTTGCAGTCTCTCCCCCTTATAACGCAACAATAGTACTGTGTACGGTAACCTGGTTGCAGTCTCTCCCCCTTATAACGCAACAATAGTACTGTGTACGGTAACCTGGTTGCAGTCTCTCCCCCTTATAACGCTTATTTAATAAGTTATTACAAGTTAGTAATTGGAGCTATGACGGGCTCCAAGACAGCAGGTAAATGTTATTAAAAAAAATGGAATCTGATGATAGGAAGTATGTCTGTGTGTGTGTGGAAATAATTTCTGATGGGAGAAGGCTAAAAGAGGGGGGGGGGTGGTTTATAATGATTGAATTGAAAAAAAATATGTTATCTCTTGTTCTTAATGTGAGACATTAGACACATTGTGAGGAGACCCGTGCTGAGAGTTACGGCACTGGGGGAGGGGGAGGGACAAAAGCTAGGTATAGTGTAGCTAGTACGCTGACCCTCACACACTGAAACCAGCACGCGGCATGCTAAGGTTTACTTTCGGTTACATTACTCTGGTTTGTAACGTAAGGTTCAACCGGACGATATCTGTTCGCTTTCTTGCAAACGATGAAAGGCGATCGTAATCGATAACCTAACAAGAACTGACGAACACGTTGCCTCTGGTCGGTTCAACATTCTCAAAACTGTGTACGGTAACAAGTGGCAGTTTAGGCAAAAGGGCGGGGGGGGGGGGGGAGGGGAAATAGTTTCGGCCCCCCCCCAAACCCCCACCCCCCCCCCAACCCCCAACCCTACACACGTTTATGAGATAACGAACTATTTTATCCGGATTCAGTCATGCGCCCGGGCGTCCACGGACCACGACAGGTAATTTTTCTTAGATTGACCATGGACTGATAGACTGTAGCCTAGATTTGAAGGTCAACCTGGGTACGAGCGGTGTGTGTGTGGGTTGGGGTGGCGGGAGAGTATTGCAAATAAATCTTTACCAGGAGGTTTTTTGATGATCTACAAAGAGCAGACCAACAGGTTCAAGTCATTTCTTGGGAATCTAGAGTCTACAGCCTTTTTCATTATCTGGCATAGAAAAAAAAATTGAAACAATAAAAAAATATAATAAAATGCGTAACTGCAGCTCATACACTGAGGGCCGTCTTGGTAGGTCTCCTCGATTACTGAGTGATTCCGATTGGATCATTCTCCTTTAATACTGAGTGGTTCCAATTGGATCATTCACTTCTGTGTGCTCTAAAAGCCATTCTCTGACTGTGCGCTCTGTTACGCACTGACTTGTATTGGGAGAAATTAATCTCCTATTTTAATTTTAATTGGCTCGTTGTAAACAGTGCCTAACAAAGGACGATACCATATAATCAACAATATTAAAGATACGACCCAAAACAGTTTCTAGTTACAATTAATTAAGATTTATTATGTCTTAAGATAATTACAAAATAAAATAAAATAAAATTACAATCTTCAACTTACAGTATGGCAGATGTCGTACCGGTACACAGTTAATACAATTAGAAATAATGATGCCAATAAATAATGCGGAATAAACACATATAAGTAGGAGCACACAAATACACAAAGAATAAAACACGCCTCGTAATGTTAAGAAAATCTATGTGAAAAATCTCCGTCCCCTCGTGCCTGTCAATCTCTTATATATATGTAGAGTAAGATGCTTCGAGAAGGGCTTATGACGTGTTGTTTACATCTCTCGGGTTAAGGAGTATATTCCAGAAATTACCCGAAAACAATCTACCCAATGCGTAATTGGAAGCCGACTGTAAACAAGCCACTTCAAAGACCTAAGCCACACCCCTTTGTGAACACAGCGTCTCATGCGGGGTCAATCAGAGGGCACGTACGAGAAATATTGTGTAAACAAGCTCTCTGTAACACCTCCCCTCTTAAAAGAAAAAAAATTCATTTTTCAAAAAAAATGGAATTCTTTTTCCATTAAAATTGAAGAAAGTACATTTCTTACTCTCAAAATATTAGACAAAAACTTCTTAACAGCTTATAAACAATAACATAAGTGAAAATTAATTTCTGGACAAAGTATCTGCAATGACATTGTCTTTGCCTTTAATATGTTTGATGTCCAAATTATATTCTTGTAAAAATAGGCTCCATCTTAACAATCTTTGATTTTTGGAGACCATCTTATTCAAAAATGTTAAAGGATTGTGATCAGTAAAAACAAGTACTGAATGTAAAGAACAACTGACATAAAAATCAAATTGTTGGAGAGCAAGAATTAAACCTAAACATTCTTTTTCTACAGTGGAATAGTTTTTCTGATGGGAGTTAAATTTCTTTGAGAAATAAGAGACAGGATGATCTACATTGTGGTCATCTTCTTGAAAAAGAACTGCACCAATGCCAACGTCACTGGCATCTACAGCTAATTTAAACTGTTTGTTAAAGTCTGGTGCAATGAGAACAGGAGCATTAGCAAGTATATTTTTAATGTTTTCGAATGCTTCCTGACAAGCATCTGACCAATGAAATTTTGCATTTTTCTTTAACATATTACTTAAAGGAGAAGCAATAACTGAGAAATTTTTGCAAAATTTTCTATAATAACCTGCCATTCCCAAAAATCTCATTAACTGTTTTCTAGTAGTGGGTGGTGGAAGTGATACAATAGCATTTATCTTAGCTTGAACAGGCTTTACATGACCTTGACCCACTATGTGACCTAAATATTCCACAGTTGCATGACAAAATTCACATTTATTTAAATTTACAGTTACATTTGCCTGCAAAAATTTTTTAAACAGAGATCTTAATTGGTTTACATGAGTTGAAAAATCTTGACTGTAAATAATTACATCATCAATATAGGCGCTGCAATTTTCCTGGTCAGCAATAATGTTATTTACAAGACGTTGGAATGTAGCTGGGGCATTTTTCATTCCAAACGGCATTACTTTATATTGATATAAACCATCTGGAGTACAAAAAGCAGAGATTTCTTTTGCTCTGTCAGATAGAGGAACCTGCCAATAACCTGATAGTAAGTCTATCTTGGTTACATATTTGGCATCACCTATTCGATCTATAAGATCGTCTATCCTTGGAATCGGAAAGGAATCAGTCTTTGTGAATGCATTCACTTTCCTGAAGTCAGTACAAAACCTGTAACTTTTGTCAGGCTTTGGGACTAAAATACATGGTGAACTCCAGTTACTAGAGCTTGGTTCAATTATATCATTTTCAAGCATGTATTTTATTTCAGACCGGATTATTTCAAGTTTTTCCGGATTGACCCTATAGGGGTGTTGCTTGACCGGAACTGCATTGCCAATGTCAACATCATGTACAGCAATGTTGGTTTTATTAGGTACATCAGGGAAGAGTAAAACAAAATCTGCAATAACAGACTTAACAACATCCTTCTCTGACAATGACAAATGTCCTAGTTTCTTATCTAAGTTGGCCAATATTTCTGAATTTTTAAGTTTATAATTACCAACTTTTTCTGGGACACTATCAAAGGTTTCAGTAACATTTTCTTTAAGTACTGAAGTTACAGTTGAGATTGTGTTAACATTTGTTTCTGAGGATGGACAATGATCATCACATTTTCTATCAAAATATTCTTTTAACATGTTAATGTGACATAACTGTTTCTTTCTTTTACGATCTGGTGTTAACACAATGTAATTTAAATCATTGATTTTGGACTCAACAACATAAGGACCAAAATATCTAGCTTGTAGTGCTTGCCCTGGTATCGGCAAAAGCACAAGCACTTTGTCCCCTGAAGCAAACTGTCTGAATTTTGACTTTTTGTCATACCAAACTTTCATTTTAGATTGTGAATCTTTTAAATGTGTTTTAGCCAAATTAACGGCATTAAAAAGTTTAGTTTTAAATTTTTGGACATAGTCAAGAAGTCCTTCCGTGGGTGCCGATGACATCCACGTGTCTTTTAAAAGTTTAAGGGGACCGCGAACCGTGTGGCCAAACACCAGTTCGAAGGGGCTGAATCCAAGTGATTCTTGAACTGCTTCTCTTGCGGCGAACAGTAGCATGTTGATGCCTTCATCCCAGTCTTTCTCTTGTTCTAGGCAGTAGGTTCTCATCATGTTCTTCAACGTCTGATGGAATCGCTCAAGTGCTCCCTGTGACTCAGGATGATATGCACTCGACAAGCAGTGTTCTATGCCCAACTGGTTCATCACTTGTTTGAATATTCCAGCCTTGAAGTTGGTTCCTTGGTCAGACTGTACAGACTTCGGAAGACCAAACAATGTAAAAAACTTCGTCAAGGCTTTGACGATGTTCGGAGTCTTGATATTGCGAAGAGGAATAGCTTCTGGGAACCTTGTTGACGCACACATGATTGTCAGCAAGTATTGGTGACCTGATTTTGTCTTTGGCAGAGGTCCAACGCAGTCTATAATAACGCGACTGAAAGGTTCTTCGAATGCTGGAATGGGTTGAAGAGGAGCTGCTGGTATCTTCTGATTTGGTTTCCCTACAACCTGACAAGTATGACATGATCTGCAGTATTCAACCACATCTTTCTTGATTTTGGGCCAAAAGAAGTGCGACGTGATTTTGTGATATGTCTTCTTTACTCCCAAATGACCTGAAAGTGGTGAGTCATGGGCTAAGTTCAGGACTTCGTTCCGGAATGGGGTAGGAACTACTATTTGATGAACTATCCTCCATTCTTCATCAGCATTTGCGTCTGGAGGTCGCCATTTCCTCAAAAGTATGTCATCTTGAAGGTAATAACATATAGGGAATTGTTCAGCTTCTTCTTGGGTCAAAGCGTTCTCTCGAAGTTTGACTATTTCTGGATCACTCTTCTGTTCTTCAATAAGTTGCATTCGAGTTGGAGTCTTGTAATTACTAGCCTCTTCATTTAGACTTGCAAAAAATGTTTTTCCCAGGTCAATTTCAGGAAGAATTTTATTGCTTTTTTGTGAAATCTCTTTTGTGGAGATCTTGGAACTCATGGCCCTTGTCACAGCACATGCTGGATACAATTCTTGATCTTCTTCCTGATTTTCATTTAAACAAGGTTCATGAGTAACGATGGGCTCGGCTATCACCTTCCCACCAGCTAAGTCATTGCCTAGCAGCAACGAGATGCCGTCCAATGGTAATGTTGGTCGGACACCCACAACCACAGGTCCGGAGACTAAGTCTGATTTTAGGTTGATGAGATGTAAAGGTACATCTATGCATCCCAGCTCTACACCTCGTAACAGGATGTTGCTCCCAGTAGCAGTAGATTCAGACAAGGGAAGTATACCCTCAAGTAGTAAGGACTGTGAAGCACCTGTATCTCGTAAGATTTTGATTGGTTGTAGACTGGAAAAATCACCTGGCAGTGATACGAATCCTTCCGATATGAAAGGCATGAAGTCTTGTATGACATCAGTAGTTTCTGATGTAGAATTTTGGACCTTGGTAGGTAAACTCTTGTTGGAGTCTTGAGAACATTCGGCTAGGGTAGAGGAAGTAAAACTCTGGGTAGAGTCGTCAAAACTTGCACACAAGTCCTCAGTAAAACGCCCTCTGGAGGTAGACCTCTTCTTGGAGCAAAAGGATCTTGGCGACAAGCTCATAAAACTCGCAGTCGAAGCAGGAACTTGGCTGGAGTCAGTAAAACTAGCCTTATTGTTCATTTTGAAACTCTTTGATGAGTCGTGACAAACCTCTTTGAAGTTTGTATGGACATCTGGAGAGCAAAAACTCTTGAATTTTGAAAATGTGTTTCCAGATGTATGACGAGACGTACAAGCGGAGACTTTGTGTTGTGTACCAGGATGTGTGGTCTTCTCAGTTTTCTTCTTGAGTTTCCAGCAATCATCCCTCGTATGTCCTTCTTTTTTACAGTAGGCACATGTGTCTTTTGCACCAATTTCTTTCGTACCGGGCTTGAATGGTTTTTGTGGAGGTTTACTGTAAGTTGATACAGCTGTCTTATTGTGCCTGTCATTTTTGGTGTCAGATGGATTCTTGGAAAGTTGATGTGAGATGGTGAAGTCGTCGGCTAACACTGCTGCCGTATGTGCGTCACCTTCGCCACGGTCTGCAATATGTATTCGCACCTCAGTACGAACACAGTTCTTGAACTCCTCCATCAGAATGAGGTTCTTGAATTTCTTGAAGTCTGTCTCGGTGTTGGTTGCGTGCAGCCACTTGTCCAGGAGCCGTTCCTTTTCCCGGAGGAACTCAACATGAGTCTGGCCATCACGTTTCCACAGTTCCCTAAACTTTTTACGGTATGCTTCGGGGACACATTCATAAGCCTTAAGTATTAATGATTTTACTAGGTTATAGTCCCCGCGCTGTTCCGCATTCAGGGACACAAAGACTTCAGATGCCCTTCCGGTCAAGGCTGGTTGAAGTAAGGTGGATCACATAGTTTCAGGAATTTTAAAATTTTGGGCAGTTATCTCAAACTGCGCAAAATATTGGTCAACCTCTTTTTCTGTAAATTTAGGGATTACTTTTGCAAATTTAATTGCATCGCAACACTGACCGGCTGGAGCCGTGAGTCTATTTTCCATTGTTCCTAAATTGGCCGTTATTTCCATTTGTTTTAATTTTATTTTTAGCTCTCTATCTTTTTCTCTCTGAGCTTTTAGCTCCAGCTGTTTAAGCTCTCGTTCTTTTTCTTCTTTCTCTCTCTGAGCTTCAAGCTCCATTTGTTCTTTATCTAGCTCCAGCTGTTTAAGCTCACGTTCTTTTTCTCTCTGGGCATCTAGTTCCATTTGTTTGAGCTTTAGTTGGAGCTCCATACTTGGATCAGTCGGTTATGTGACTGAGGCCAGTTCATCTTCAGATAACATGTCTTCATCCACAAAGTGAACGATGATCATGTCTCGTATGGTCTTTTTTACGGCCGAATGAGCTACATTTATTTCTAGAGCTTTAGCAATGGAAAATAGCTCCTTCCTAGAACATTTGTCTAATGCCTCTACTGATGGGTTTTCAATATCAAAATCCATTTTGACACAGGCAAAATATAACAATGATTTTTATAAAAATTTAAGCTTAGTGCACACACTAATGAAAAAATTGTAACCAGCTCTGTTGTTGGTATCGTAAAATGGTATCGTGAACTCAAATTAGTTTGAGTGTATTAAGGTAAACAGTGGGTCAAAATCCACAGAAAAACACTCAATTTATTATTGCTGTAATAAAAATTATGGATTAAAATTATCATCGGAAAAGCCCACAATTTGTTAAAATTGGGGTCTAATGAGAATAAAATATGGATTCGGTTATCGCGGACGATGCCCCCAATTTGTTAGAATTGGGGTCTTGAGAAAAATAATACTATGGAGCCCGCTATATCCGGGACGAGCAACCCAATTTGTTACGCACTGACTTGTATTGGGAGAAATTAATCTCCTATTTTAATTTTAATTGGCTCGTTGTAAACAGTGCCTAACAAAGGACGATACCATATAATCAACAATATTAAAGATACGACCCAAAACAGTTTCTAGTTACAATTAATTAAGATTTATTAAGTCTTAAGATAATTACAAAATAAAATAAAATAAAATTACAATCTTCAACTTACAGTATGGCAGATGTCGTACCGGTACACAGTTAATACAATTAGAAATAATGATGCCAATAAATAATGCGAAATAAACACATATAAGTAGGAGCACACAAATACACAAAGAATAAAACACGCCTCGTAATGTTAAGAGAATCTATCTGAAATCTCCGTCCCTCGTCCGTGCCTGTCAATCCCTTATATAGGTGGGTCTACCGACGCCCAAGCCCTGCCTTCGAGACATTTCGAGAAAAATCCCAATCATTCTACCAAATACTATTTGGAACAGATTAATTATTTTCAGTGGCTGGCGGTGTAAACAAGAAATACATCAAAGACCTAAGCCACACCCCTTTGTGAACACAGCGTCTCATGCGGGGTCAATCAGAGGGCACGTACGAGAAATATTGTGTAAACAAGCTCTCTGTAACAGCTCTAAAAGCCATTCTCTGTATGTGCGCTCTAAAAGGCCATTCTCTGTCTGTGCGCTCTAAAAGCCATTCTCTGTCTGTGCGCTCTAAAAGTAAGGCCATTCTCTGTCTGTGCGCTCTAAAAGCCAAAGTTAAAGGGTGGACTAGGATTTCCCCCAGGGATTCACTTTTTCTGCCTGGTGTATCATAAAGGTGATAATATAATGGATTGTGAAAGGCCTAATAAAAGTATTAGGGAATCTTGCTGTAGTCAGATTGGCAATTAAAATGTTATCCGGTAATACATACTGGAGACATTTACTAGACACTAAATAATGGAGACATTTACTAGACACTAAATAATGGAGACATTTTCTTGGCAACACATAATGGATACATTTTCTAGACAACACAATGTCATAATGGAGACATTTTCTATACGATACATGATAATGGAGACATTTTCTAAACATCCCTTAGTGGAGACATTTTTTAGGCAATACATTAGAGGAGATATTTTCAAGACAATACACAATGGAGACATTTTCTAGACATCACATAATGGAGACATTTTCTAGGCAATACATAGGGGAGACATTTTGATCACATATAACATAATGAGAATATCCCTCGATGACAGAGTTTCTGGTGTTCGTTCCATGAGTAAGTTATACTACTTCAAGGACACTGGGAGTTTAAATCATTTTAAAAATACTATACCGTAATGTTTGTCTATTTTAACAAATAAGCCTACATCAACGACATTTCAATTTTAACGATAACACTCAAAGACCCCTCTATTTTAACGATTACAATTACACCAGTGCCACTCCCTTGTTAACGATTACATCAATTCTACCGGTATTCTATTTTAACGATTGCATCAATTCTACTACATTTTAAAGATTACATCAATACTTTCCATTTCAACGATTACATCAATACTATTCTTTTTTAACGATAACATCAATTCTACTACATTTTAAAGATTATATCAATACTTTCCATTTCAACGATTACAACAATACTACTCTATTTTAACGATTACATCAATTCTACTACATTTTAAAGATTACATCAAGAAGAGATTAAACCTACTCAATGGGAAGGAAGAAATTAAACCTACTCGGTGGGTAGGAAGAAATTAAACCTACTCGATCGGAAGGAAGAAATTAAACCTACTTGCTGGGAGGGAAGAATTTAAACCTACTCGATGGGAAGGAAGCAATTAAACCTACTCAATGGGAAGGAAGAAATTAAACCTACTCTGTGGGAAGGAAGAAATTAAACCTACTCGGTGGGAAGGAAGAAATTAAACCTACTCGGTGGGTAGGAAGAAATTAAACCTACTCGGTGGGTAGGAAGAAATTAAACCTACTCGATCGGAAGGAAGAAATTAAACCTACTTGCTGGGAGGGAAGAATTTAAACCTACTCGATGGGAAGGAAGCAATTAAACCTACTCAATGGGAAGGAAGAAATTAAACCTACTTGGTGGGAAGGAAGAAATTAAACCTACTCAGTGGGAAGGAAGAAATTAAACTTACTCGGTTGGGAGGAAGAAATTAAACCTACTCGGTGGGAAGGAAGAAATTAAACCTACTCGGTGGGAAGAAATAAATTAAACTTCTTGGTTGTATGGAACAAAAAAAAAACCTACTTGGTGAGAAGGAAGAAATTAAACCTACTTGCTGGGATGGAAGAAATTAAACCTACTTGGTCGAAAGGAAAAAAATAAACCTACTTGGTGGAAAGGAAAATAATAAACCTACTAGCTGGAAAGGATAAAAAATTAACCTACTTGGTGGAAAGGACAAAATAAACCTACTTGTTGGAAAGGAAAAAAATTAAACCTACTTGGTGGAAAGGACAAAATAAACCTACTTGTTGGAAAGGAAAAAAATTAAACCTACTTGGTGGAAAGGAAAAAATAAACCTACTTGGTGGAAAGGACAAAATAAACCTACTTGTTGGAAAGGACAAAAAAACTGACATGAAATAAACCCTGTCACAACAATCATTCATTGTCGCTCTGAAGTGACGATTTCCTCTCACTGGAAGGCAATTAAGATACAGTGCATGTTTTGAGAGTGCTTAGAAGGCGTCGCGGATACATTCCATTCGTCTGTCAGAACATCAGTGCGCTCCAAATCTAAACACAACAAATGCATTCCTACATTCTATGGTAGTTTGCCCATTGTGGCTGGGGCAGGGGCGTACCGAGGACACGTGACGACCACCACATCAAGAACTAAAACCGTGCCCCTGGTGAAGCTCGATAGGCCTGTAGCCTATGCCATATAATAGAGATTACCACGCCATAGATATTATATGTATACAAGAACAGCAGTTAGGCGGTGCAGTGGGCATGATTTTTAGCTAATTTAGTACATGAAAACTAACTTATAAGCAAAAACGAGTTTAGAAAATAAATAAAATTAAAATGATTTTCCTTGCTAGCCGACTTTGCGCCCCTTTCTAGTGGCATCCACGGCACGCCTCTGGGCTGTAACTGACAGTGATTAAATTCATTCCCTATATATAAATAGCTAGCATAAACACACACGTTTTTGGGGTTCCTGTCAAGACCAATATATTAAAAATATGGGGAAGACTGCGTTGGGATTGAAGCAACATGCCAAGACCAGACATAACTTGAAATACTAAAAATGAACACAAATGACTTGGCTGATCTGCACCCCCAACCCGCCCCGCCCCCCCACCCCTTTCATATTTTCATAGAGAGAACCGAATGCTTTTCAACAGCTATGTGGCGGAGAAGATTGCCAGAATGAATTCTTGATTTTCCCGATAAATATCTCAAACGGAATTCAACGTTGCTGACAAAATCGGTAAAACCCAAAAGCTGAAGCCTGTGAAGAACACATAAGAAAGCACGTTAAATGTGTAAGCCCGCATGTGTGAACAGTGCCTGCACATGCATAACGACCTAGTCATGCATAATGCATGAATGTGTATCACAGTCACAGGTTTCTTCCTGCCTGTCCGTGAATAGGTTCATTAAAAACAATCGTTTAAAATCACTCGTACAGATTTGTCACAAAGGCTCTATAACTATAAATCAAATGAACTTTGACTTTGATGGATCTTTTCCTCTTCCAAAACAGTATCTTACTAATCTTAAAATATAAACAAAAAGTGTCAGGATTATATGATTGGGATTTCCCTCCATTAATAAATGGTGCTGTAGTTACCAAGTAGCGAACCTATAGTCTATATTGTCTATTATTTATTCAGCTTCTTCTCGGCTAAGGATTTTCGCTGTGTAGCCAGTGCATAAAACTGCTGAAACGTGACCGAGCATTGTTCCTGAACGGTGACTCACGAAGAATCGCGTCCCCCGGGCTCCGCCTTCGTAACCGTTATTGTGGGGCCCCGGGCCGGAGGCCAATACGCAAATAAACTCCGTGCGGCCTCCATCGCGGGGATGGTTACGTCTCACCATCTCCGTGATTTCTGAAGGAAGCGATCAACCGGGGACACGGCCCCCCCCCCCCCCCNCCTAAAAGGCCGAAGACGAAACCCTCTTTCCTAAAACCATCGCCCTACTCCACCCTCATAAGGAGTCCGGCGAGCAACCCGAATATATCTCCCCCCCCCTCCCCTATACACGAAACTATGCCCTTCCGCGGGTTGTTCGATTCGACACCCACCCCTAAGCCATCCTACTGAGATATGGGATCCCCTTGTCTGGTTGCAGGCGGATCTCGGGCTAGGGCCTAGTGTTGGTTTCACGTGCCCTGGACCGGACACCAGTTGTCACGATCCCACCAGCACGCCAGTGGCCCGAATGCCACATCGCCATTCCGACACCAGGATACAGCCACGCGCCCCACGGCCTGACAACCCGGTGACCGTAAGGGTAAGCCCCAGCCCCACTCTGGTGTCCGAACGCTGCAGACGGCACCGCCAGACTATGACGGAAAGAGAAAGGGGCAAGGAGAACCCTCCGATCGTGGCTGCTGGCACAAGACTTGCTCTTCATAGCCAGACGAATTGGGGGGAAATGAGCATGCATTCTTAATGACTTGTAGTCTGTACTGAAACTGGTAACGCACCTGTTAGTCTACTCAAAGGGGGACTTCGATTATCCAAACCTATAGACCTATAGAAGGTCATGGGTCTAATTTTGTCTAAAGCGATTTTCAATAATTAATATATAAAGAAATACATAAGTAATTTTAAAAAAAAAACAATGAAATTAATTCATTATTTCATATTTCCATAACTTATTACGTCCCCGAATGAATTAGCCGCCCCTGTTTTAAATGACACCCCAGCCAAACGGCTCAACCCCCCCCCCCTTTACACACATTTCCCCCCTCTTTTTTCTCAAGTCCTAAGGTCAGCTTTCGAGGGAGGTAATCCCTCGATTTCATTCCAATCTGTGGCATGAGCATAAGAAAAAAAATAATAACTGCATGTGACAAGGAAGTATGAAACATCCCACCACCCACCCCCTGCCCATTCCCCAACCCCCAACCCCCAGAGCTGTGACACTTGAGCAGCGGCGGAGATGGCAAGGTCAATTGTGCCCGCATAGTATGTGGACACTGGATGACCCTTAACATCGCAAAGTAAGCTGCATATTTGCGTTAAGAACCCTGAAGAGCTGACAATTTCGACAATTCATACGCCAGCTTAGTGTGTTAACAACTCTAAAGCGACACATTCAAAGCATATTTTTTTGATGAACTCGCCTGGATTTATAGCACTGCCTAAAACGTAAGCACACAAAAATATGGGCAAGTTGCCCGACCTGTTAATATTGCTGACATCAATTTGGTTTGGTTGTCAAGCGTCAATAGAGGGCGAATGGCTATTTTTGGAAGTCTGACGTATCACCATGTTCACACATTTTAAATGATCAACGTCACAAATTTCGGCCTTAGCAACGTGCCAGTCAGAGCAGTATAAAAATAAGGATGCTAATATCGTTTGTGCGTGTGTGTGTTTTTTGTGTGTTTGTTTCTGCAAAGCCTGTTTTTTTCTGTTGTACGAATCCAGATTCAAAACGATTATTGATTTTTAAAAGGCAATCTCAACTGTTGCACATAAAAGGTTCATATTATCATATCTTATAAGATCGAATGCGCAGTTCGTCCAAGCAGATGTCAGCTATTTTATTTTAAAACTTAAAACTTTCAGTACGCTTAGAGCTAGTGACACGCGAAGAGGTCACCTCAATGTTTTATACTTTATATTATACACATACTGTACGATTTTACTTTTTAAATCCTTTATATTAACTTTGCTTTTGCTCGTGGGATGGTGGCTGGCTGACGAAATCTTCGGACGGGCTAATTGACCCACTTCCCGTCAAGCTATCGAGCTGAAACTTGGCACATAGACTAGTAGCCGATGACAACGAATTCTATAAAATTTTCATCCCCACCCAACAACCCCCCAAAATAAGTTTTTCCTGTTTTTCCAGGGTGAGGTACTTGTATTCAGGTTTAGTA
The DNA here is from genome assembly GCA_964033795.1 of Lymnaea stagnalis. Taxonomy (NCBI): domain Eukaryota; kingdom Metazoa; phylum Mollusca; class Gastropoda; family Lymnaeidae; genus Lymnaea; species Lymnaea stagnalis. The sequence goes on along the minus strand of CAXITT010000373.1, from coordinate 464,602 downwards.
AAATTCTCAGCCACCCCCCACCCCCCAATAGCTCGAAAATAGATTTTGTAAAGGTTGTTTAATTAAGTCTTTCGTTAACTGTATATCATTTTTAAAAGTCTTGATTAAAAAAGAAAAAAAAAAAACAACAACATAAAATGATTATTGTTATGTTAAAATTATCAGCCGGTTAACAGTATAAAAACTAATAACCGAAAAGCAAAAAATTTATTTCC
>CAXITT010000373.1:437661-464382 GCA_964033795.1 Lymnaea stagnalis | reverse complement strand
AAAAAATAATTGTCCAAAACAAAAAAAAAAAAAACAAAAAAAAAAAACAAAATCTAAATTCTTGATAGCGTCGCACACGGTGCCAAGAACTATAATTATGTTTAACTCCCTACTAACCTAAAAAAAAAAAACTCCACCCTCACCCTTTTTTTGATTGTACCTCGTACGTTTACCCTAATTATTATTGAAAGCAATGGTTCTTGTGACAGGAGGGCCTCTGAGCAGAAACCTGGGCGGCGTCAGGTGCGAAATGTAACATGTACATCAAATTACCACACTATAAGTAATGTAATCTGTCTTTGCGCACGCTGCCACCGTGTAACGTGTTCTATATATAGTTGCAACTGAGGTGGGTAAAAAGCGCTTTTACAAAAAAGATGCTGAAATGTATAAAACCAATGTCTCCTAAAGCTTCAGAGTTGTCGCAGTTTTATGACCAACACGTGAGTGGCGCCCGTGAAATACAGTGATGTCGTATGGCTTTTAAATGTTCGTAGGACGCTCCTCTATCCGTTGGTTAGTTTATGCATGGTAAAATCTTTCATCTCAATTTTGACCCACTTCCTGATCTCCACATGGGGCTGAAACAAAAGACACTGAGGTCATAGGCGCCCACGCTTTGTTTTGATCAGTGAGATCAGAAAGTAGGTTTAAACATATAAATGACTAAAAAGTCGTGAAAAGTGGGGAGGGGGGGGGGCATGAAGATCAAACGTGCTAAAATTGTCAGTGGTGACCTTTCTGTGGTGACCTTTCTGAGGTCAAAATGCCGTTTATCATCGTTGATTGTTGTCGGAAACGTTGCGGTGAAACCCCGATGTCTCTACCACTTTCCGTTCCTGAGATATCCGCAGATGTCCCTCATCAGCGGAGGTCACTGCTGATGATGAAGGGTTGTATTGTCTTCAGGGGGTGGGTAAGTGTACACAACTTTCAGCGCAGTTGGACATCAGGATGTGGGTCGAAATTGTGATGCAAGATCTGGCCCGCAGGGGCCACTCCAAGGGTAAGTGGAGGTCGATGGTGACCTACTGATCATGCATTTTTTAAATGGTCATAGGAGATGGGGAAGTGTACACAGTTCCATTGTACCAATGAAGTTGGTCATAATTCAAAAGCAAGATTCCACCGCAAATAAATAAAATACCAAAACAACCTGAGAAAAATGCATTTAAAAAAACAACAAAACAAAAACAACAAAAAACAGCTGACTATGCTAAAACCTAAAGAGGTGCACAGGTTGCCAAGAAGTTTTGCAACTACCAACCTTTGGGAGCAACGATAAGAAGGGCGTGGTTGGGGGGGGCTGAATTAAATATTTGATATACTAAAGTCTGTGCGAGAGGGGGGGGGGGCAGATACTGATCACAGGTTGCCAAGAAGTTTTGCAACTACCAACCTTTGGGAGCAACGATAAGAAGGGCGTGGTTGGGGGGGGCTGAATTAAATATTTGATATACTAAAGTCTGTGCGAGAGGGGGGGGGGGGCAGATACTGAAATCAATATTTGATATACTATGTCTATGTCACATAGAGATTGGTTATTGAGCAAAGCGAGTAAAACTAATGGGTCGAGGATCTTACATCGTCTAAAATAGCCTTGCTTACTAGGGACCGTCCATAAAGTATGTCATGCTCCTGAGTGGGGACCTTCTATATAGTATGTCATGCTCCTGAGTGGGGACCCTCTATATAGTATGTCATGCTCCTGAGTGGGGACCTTCTATATAGTATGTCATGCTCCTGAGTGGGGACCGTCCTTAAAGTATCTCGTGCTCCTGACGTTTCGTGTAAACTTAAAGTAAAGATATTTTGTGATGTCACATATTGTATAATAATATATCTTTTTATCATACAAATAAAACGTGAAATGGACAGCGATGTTAAGCTTTCTGTTGTATTTGATAGTTTAAATACATTGAATAGTTTTTTAGTAAGGGTGTTTTAGATTTAATTTTAAATTAGTTGTTAAGTTTTTAACAGTTTTTGAGTTCGAAAGTAAAACTAACTTTTTAAGAAAAGTGTGTATGTGAGTATATGTGTGTGTGTGTGGTGGGGGGGCGGGGGTGCTGTCCTGAGAGAGAGATACATTTAAAAAAAAAAAAAATACAGGTAGTTAAAAACACAGCTTGATTTTCTTTTGTTGAAAAAAACAACAACAAATAACCTGTGTGTATGTGAGTATATGTGGGTGTGTGTGGTGGGGGGGCGGGGGTGCTGTCCTGAGAGAGAGATACATTTAAAAAAAAAAAAAATACAGGTAGTTAAAAACACAGCTTGATTTTCTTTTGTTGAAAAAAACAACAACAAATAACCAGCAATGTCAAGCTTTTCAGGAAAATACGTGCTCTAATTTGTCGCTTTGTTATTATCCGATATGAGACGCCCACCGACTGATGTGTTTTTTTGTTCAAACAATTTAACCCGTGTCAATCAGCGTGATTAGCAAAAGTGAACACAAGGGAGCTTACCCACCAAGGGGGCGCAAATCGGATTTTGAAGATATTCGGGAAGAGACTAAAAATCCAAAATTGAAAAGGGACTTCTTACGATTCATTGGTCCAGCTAAATTCATTGTCTTAACTTTTCAAATATTTCAAGATGGTGGATGATACTTAAGGGGACAAGAAATGTTTAATGGCAATCGGGTCTTCCAGAGCCGCAGCGTGGCCAGGGGTGCCTCAGATAATGAAAGGGCCCACACATGAGATCGGGATGTAGAAACAAAATTAAACTTTAAACTTTAAATTCAGTGGTTAAAAGAACGAAAACTGGCAGGGGGTCTCGAATCATCACGCCACCACGACTCATTGGTCTTAACTTTCTTTAGCCGTTTCAGGGATAATTCAAAATAAGTGCACATAAGTCAATACAAGGCCCATTGCAGGCTACCATAAGCATGCGGGTAAAGCCAAGCTATGAGCAATAACTATAACGCTGAAAATTAACAAATTTTTTAATATCTAGCTATACATGTAAACTCATACTTCCCCTAACTAATTATACCGGGTAATTATAACTTACTCAACTCATGACCTAAAAACTAAATATTATATATAGGCCTACGCTTTGTGTGAGCAAAATCCATTTTGTTCTGAATTTCTTTGTTCTAAAACCTTATACTTATACCCTTTTAATACTTATATTTATCTTATTTAATGCTGCACAACTAAAAGTAAACAACGCGTTTCGACTCTATTATTATTTTTTTAAAAAATGTATAGGCTATATATAAAAAATCCTTCAATGTAAATGTAGACTATAGGCCAACTGTTAGAAAAATTGCAGAGATACACTTCTAACAGCAAACCAGCATTAGTTTTTTACCACATTAAAAAAAAAGGCACACACACTTGTTTACTCACCTAGATCATTAGTGACTGCATACACATACCAGATTTGACCAAGTGGTTTCGTGTGTATGCGCCGTGCTGCTATGAAAGATGACGGAAATGCAGCACACGCGCAGTTAAGAGCCTTATCACTTGTTGCGTCGTGCAGGACGCGATGTCATTGGCCAGAGATTTAAAAAAAAATAAAAAAATCAACAGCCAACAGCGCACTATCAACATGCTTTTAATCAGTTTGTTATTGTAGAGTTTGTATGAAAACAAAACAAAAAGCAATGAAACGTTGATTGAAATGTCTGTGTTGAAACTGTTAATTAATATTGAATAAGTTGAAAACGACAACTGTTTATTTGCTAAGCCTAAGCGTCTAACGCATAACTTTATTGTCAATAAAGTATTCACTATTTTTAAAATATAAAACTAATTAACATCAGTATAAAATAATAAAGTCTTAATAAATGAACATTTTAATAGTAAGTCTAAGGACGTGCTTAGAAATAGAATATAATTAATGAAAATAATTGAAAGCACAAAATAAGTCTCTGAAAATAATAAATGATTTATAAAGCATGGAATATTACATAAATTAAATATTATTATTATAAATGTAGATTGTATTTTATGTTGTAAAATTAAAATATTAAAATATGAAAATCAAGAAAAGGGGAGAGAAATAGTATTTTAAATTCTCCATTGTATAGTTTCATGTTTTTTTAGTGGTTTCCCCTAGTTCTTGATTTCATTTTCATCACTTTCTTGTTTAGTAGAACTAAAACAAATTAGGCATTTAGTGATTAGTGACAGAAGAATGTAGTGATCGTGACTGTGATGTTTATTATCTACTAAAAACTATTTTAATTAACACGGTAGGCAGCATTTTAAGTGCACAATTATTTCAGGAAAGAGGTATACATAGTTTAATTTATATACTAAGAAAACGGATTACTTTCTGATTTCTGAAATTATTGTGGAGTCTCATTATCATATAATTAATTAATTATGACTAAATTATTAGTAATTGTGAAGTAGGCTAATTGAAATTGAGATTAAGGCTCTGAACCATTTTTTAAAGGCATTTTTAAGGACCTAGTTATAGTTATAGTAATTGAAAGTCCAGGCTAATAGTTTTTAAGAGAAGATAGCAGTAGTCAGTAGTTTGTGAATAAATAAGGTCCTAGTCCTGTGGTCTTCCGCGTTGGTTAGGTATGACGCCTATAGTTATAGACAGTGGTCCGTGGTTTATAGCCTATGCCAGGCCTGCGCAACATACGGCCCGTCAGCACCCACTTTGTGGCCCGAGAAGCAACGAAATATTCTTTATTCTTATTATTTTCTTAATAGCTTTACCCCTGTCCTATATTCTTTTGGCCCGCACTAGTCAGTTGTGCACTGCAGGCACAGCTGGCCTATAATGTACCTATGCCATGCCTATACTATATTGGCGTATTAAATTACTAACTATTATTGTCTATTATTTGTATTCTATAATCATTAATCTTTGCTACATGACTTATACGTATTATACTTATACTTATAGGCTACTTATATACCAAGACCAAGGACTAATGACTGATGCTATTATTATTATTTATTACGTTTATTAAGGCTACTATTATTTATTAATTTATTAAGGCTATTAAGGCTAACAGCTAAGGCTAAGCTAAGGGTTCATGTAAACTGTCATTGATTAGTAAGTAATGCATATGCATTCATTTTATTTAATTCTAGTGACTCGAGTGGCTTTAATAATAAGTCAATAATTTAGACTAAGTTAGAGTCATTTTTACTTTCACTTCACTTGACTTTTTGGCCTTCTAAATTCAACTTGGAGGCTATCCATGATAAAAGTAAAGGCTTCATGCTAATTTGACTGATTTTTGCGGCCCCCCCCCCCCCAATCCCAGTTTATCACAAATCAAATTGTCACACAATTTAGACACATTTAAATTTAATGTCACAAGTATAGTTATAGTTACACCATTATATCATCATATGACTTGGCTATCATTATTCTAATTAAAATAGCAGCTTCTTGTCTTTAGTCTTACTGAATAAGCTATAATTTATAATATAATATTATAAAACCTGCATATTACTATTACTATTAGTATTAGAATTGGGCCTATGCATTTTGTGAGATATTTATTAAGACTATCTAATCCTAGGCTAGTACTACTAAATGGTTGTAATAAATTAAATAATGAATAGTTTAAAAAAATAATTTAATGTTAAATTAGTTATCTACCATTTGGCATACATCTTATTTTTAATTATGCTGTAATGCAGTGTAATTTCTCATGTAATTTAGTTTAAATCTAAAGAAATAATGTAATAACTCTTAGCATTATAAAAAAATTACACAGTTAAAAAATGGGGCCTAATACTTTTAACAAGTCGTAGACTTAGGCCTATAACTATATAGGCATAGGGGCTTACTAATAATAGCCATATACCTATTGCAGGTAACCAGTGCCTGCAATTTTATTAATGTTGATAATAACCAGTAAATTACATTTAAAACCGGCAGGCCTATTACTGAACTCAAATTTATTTATTTTTTAATTAAAAAAAGTTTCAATGAGCATTACAATAAATATTAGTATCAGAAGATATTCTGAAAATCCCTGTTTTAATAAAATGTATATCCCTAATGCCTAATATTGGTAAGAATTTCTCCATATTTAGGTGACACCCACATTAATAATTGCCTTAAAAAATTTATGGAGGATGACTATTTTGTTTAGATTCTTGAATAGGATAAATTTCATGATCACTTAAATTAGAAAGATTTATCTTTAAAAAAAAGTTAAGTATTGAAAATAATTATGAAAAGTAAAATAATTGACATGATGTAAAAGGAACATAACTGGGTTGTCAATAAAAGAACACTGTTTATTTAAAAAAAAATGTTTTGTTTATTGCACACACAGCAGAATATGGAGTAAATTTTTTAAAAAGGGTGGTTGTTTATTTTCTCTCTATATATAGTCATCAAATCTCTCCAAAGTATGAATGATATGAGTAATTACAGTTGTTCCCTATAGCAGAATACATTTGGGGAAATTGCACCTTCCATCCTATCTAAAATTATTTTAAAGGTTTTAGTTTTCTAAGTTTCCAATTATACAATACAAACATCTTCTTTTGATATATAATTGCTCTTAATACAAAGATTTTTTTAATGTTACCATATTATTATAATGACACTATTATTACTGATTAGGCAATCAAAATATCAGCTAAAGTGCAATCTTATGTACCAGGGCTTTCATAGATAGTCACCAGGTGCATAACTCAATTATTATTCTAGCATCCAAAAAATGTCAAAAAGGAATGTTCAATGTGAATGAATTATGCAACAATTTTATGTTATAGAAAAATGTGGAAAATCATCATAATTATAGTTTTAATTTTGAAAAAATTTAAGCTAGAGATGATAATTAATATAATGTATTTTTTATTGATTTTTTTTTCTTTCTAAATTATTTCTAATAATAAACGCTAAAACAGATTGATAAAAGTTCAAGGAAAGTAAAGGCTAATATTTATTTAAGTGTAATTACTGTCCTACACTTTATCATCACATGCATTCACTACAATATAAAATGCTTCAATTGCTTGTCTAGGCATGTCATTAAGGGATGAATTACTTCCCATGTTATTTTGGATCTCATGACTTTGTTTACTTGCTACTGGCATGAGTCACCACTCCAAGGGTTTTATTATCCTTTCCACATGATTTTGGGTAAAATGAAAATACCTCTCCCTTTTACACCCCCCCACCCCTCCTCAAAGCTACACTCAACTAATAAACACAGAGAGACTGTTGTCTCAATAGTTCAATCAACCTGTTTTAAAAACCATCAAATCAAGCTTGGAGCTAAGTTAATGTTTAAACAATTTTTTAGACACCTGTTAGCCAGACCTAAAATGTCACTTCTATAAATCCATATTTGTATTTTATCTCATGTCTCATGCCTTAGTAAGTAAATCGCTCACATTTCACCTCATAACTACTTCACTGCAGTATTTTAGTGTCCAAATTAATTCAGTGGCATTTTCTGAAACTGTAATGAGATAACTAATTTTAACATAAAAATTAAACATTAAGTAAAAGACATTTTAAAAGATGCATTTTTCTCTACTTAAAAAAAAAAAATGTGGGTCCTAGAACTCAATTCCTAAAAATCTCATATCTGATAATGCGTTTTTTCCCCCTTGCTGTAATCTTGGTCAAACAAATTTTTATGCACAGCTGCCACAAACTTATCATTAAAAAAAAACTTGCAATGTGTTTGGCAGAGATTATTATAACAAGTATACTTCAGTTATAACTCATTGATTAGCCCTTGTGCACATGCAGTTCTATCTTCTCTTAGTGGAAATACAACACATCTGCTGGTCTGTGTTGTCTGGTTGACGTGAGTGTTGCATACTTGTTCTTTATATACTTGTTCTTTGTGTACTTGTTCTTTGTGTACTTGTTCTTTGTGTTCTTATTCTTTGTGTACTTCTTCTTTGTGTACTTCTTCTTTGTGTTCTTGTTCTTGGTGCACTTGTTCTTTCTGTACTTGTTCTTTGTGTACTTGTTATTGTGTACTTGTCCTTTGCATACTCTTTCTCTGTTTACTTGTTTTCGTATTCTTCTTTTCAGTGTATTTATTCTTTGTGTAATTTTGAATCTTAAAGTACGTGGTCAAGAAACTAATTTCAAAGACCTTCAGTTAGAGCAGTAGTTAATTTTTCTAAATGTATTATAAAAAATCAGCAGGCATATGATATTGCCAACCATCAACTCATAGAACACTAGGATTTATACTCTTCATTAAAATGAAAAAAAAATTTAAATGAGGTTGTTAATCTCATCTAGTTTCCTTGAAAAATAAAATACAATGACCAATTTTTTTTAGAACTGGTCAATATACCCATGGAAAAAATCCCACAAAGCATTATGAGGGAACATGTGATCAAAAGCACTTCTCTAAAGTAACTATTAAAATTTAAATTTTTTCCTATAAAAGGCTAGGATTTTATAACACTTGCAAACATTGAATGTGGGGCCCATTTGGGGTTATTTAGTATTCCTAAAACCGAAGTGCCTGCCATTGCCTGCCATTGCACGCATGCAATGCAGGTTTGTTGACAGGCATTCTGACCAGGTGTCCAAAATAATTAATTTTTTTGTTGAGACACACACTGGCTGATGGGGTTTGCACCAACCATTTGTCTTATTTCCTGGTTCAAAATGGGGAACCTTCTTGTTTTGCCAGCAGCTGGACTCAAACATCTCATCTTCCAGGTGATTAATTTTCTCTCGAGACTTTTATTCATAGCTAAGTTTTGACAGAATAAAAGCTTCAAGAAACATTAAAAATAAAGATATATTAACCAATATCAGGGAAATTCCAGGGAAAAGTGTAGACATATATGAAACTTAACTAAAATTTCCATAAATTTATAGATCCCATTGACATTTTCATAATTTTTATACCTACATGGAAGAAATATAACTTGCTAAAAAATTCTATATTTATTTAAAAACCTTCAAATAATTTGTAAAAAACGACTCTTTTACTGAATGAATTAACTTAAATTAAAAAAGTGAAATCTACTAGAAACTGAAAATTTTCAGTGTATACCAACACCTTTGAGTTGTTGCTAATTAAATGCACTCACCCAATCAGGGGATGTTGTTTTACTAAATGCTGATAAGGGGCTAAAGCACAAACTTATGATTCTCCCTTCCACACGCACAATTACTATAAAATAAAGTTGGTAATAAAAATTAATAAAAACACACCCATGACTGTGAAACCCTAGGTAACCAAAAGCTTCCTTTATGCTCACCCCTGAACTATGTGATATTTGTGAAAGCACATAGATTAAAGCTTTATTTAAAATGCATGCACCAAAAAAAAAAAGCACACAGAAAACCTTCCATTAATAGATGTTTGAAAGCACACAGTTCTGAATAAAAGCTTATTAAAAATGCCTTCGCCAAAAATAACTTAACTTGATCATCGCTGGAAGCCATCGATATGAAAATAATTTATATTTTACCCTTTACCCTTTAATTTTATGATCGTTAAAATTATAACTTTTGGGATAAGGGGATTATGACCCAACTTTCCAAGAACCATCTCTAAGTCAGGAAGAATGACCACGTCAAGTTCGATTTTGATCCATTTTTAGGTTTTCTTGTGATCAATCAACCTATCTACAAACAAACATAGTCACTCTGAGCTTTATATAGTAGATGCATAGTTTAAAAATGCAAGTGTCATACTCTATACATTCAGCCAAAGCTTTTGTATAAACCAAAATACAAAATTGTAATATAGTAGAGACTGCTTCAAACCTCAGGAAAAAAATGTATTTAGAACAAGATAGGCTGAACTTGAATGACAAGACAGGACAATTAACTAAAAACTTGGTTTTTCCAACCCAGCTTTCAGTCCCAGTGATGCATAAGACGAATGGATTTTTCTTAACTTGATGTCTCTACTTTCTTCCTTTTTTTTTTTTTTTTTTTTTTTGTTTTTATTTGTATTCTTGTTCTTACTTGTATTAGGATCGTCATCTTCATTACTTGTGGATCTACTTTTGTGGCCAGTACAAAAATTCTTATAAAAAATAATCAGGATTAAATAAAATAAAAATCTAGCTCTAAAAAGATAACTCTACTGTAGTAACATTAAACATAAAAAAAAATTGAAATTTAAAAATAAATAAACTAAGTCGATCACCTAAATTTATTAAACATATTTGTACTAGTTTTATATGAGTCGGATGGACCCTGTGATGATAAATGGTAATTTTTACAGAGGCTTACTTAGGGTTATTTCTGCTTGCAGAGGACCAATATTTGTGATACCGCCCTTCCAACACCAAAAGACTCTGCAGGAATCTGAAAATGCCACTCCTCTTTATATATATATTTATATATAAAAAGTGCAGCCTGTGGCGAAATCCCTTTTCCTAAGCTAGATTTATTTATATTTAGTATTAAGCCAGAATCTAAGAAAGTCCTTCAAAGACTATTTTAGCTAAATATAAAATAAAATAAAAAAGTAACAACAAAAAATAATTATTTAACTATTCTATAGTTTGAAGCCTATAAGAACTTTAGTATTACCTGCTGGTGTGAGAATTCATCATTTCCTTTAAACACAGACTAAATGAACTCACTAAGAACTCAAGTTATATACCATATTTCCATTAGTAAAACTCAAATTTTTTGGAGGATCCATCCTACTCAATAAATCACTGTTACTTATCATACCTGATAGATCAACTCAATTAGGGTGAATCCGTTCCCTCAAATCTCAAAGTAAATACCTGGTACCAAAGATATAGAAATTCATGTGTTTTTCAATGAGTAAGAATTTACCATCATATCTTAACATCTGATGGTTCCTGTATTTAACTGTATTTAAAACTGTGATGTAGTTTAAATGTATGTATTAAAATAAACAAATTCTGCTATTATTTCAGTTGTTGAAAGAAAAGTCCTGTTTGAAAGAGATAAGTAGCTGTGTTCCGCTACTCTAATATGTACCACAGCTGAAAGAGAGAACAAGAAAATCCCCCAGGATGGCATCCAAGAAGTCTGTGGGGCTGATTTTGTGTGGTCTGTTGGGCGTGGCATTTCTAGTCACTGGCTGTGTTCTCATTCATGTGTTTGATGAACTTGCACATTCAGAGATTGATGATGTAAGTTCTATGTTCATTACTGTCATTAGATCCTCTTTAACTTTAATGACACTGAACGCTCTATAATTACTTATTGTATTAAAATCATAATGTGCACAAAACTAGTTTTTAAAGGGACCATGGAAATTTTATTACTATAATTTTTTTGTTCTTCCCTGGCTTTTTAATTGATTTATGACTCTAAAAATCTTAAATTGACACTGAAGTTTAATATTGTAAAACTTGAACATGACTGAATCATAATTTTGAAAATCTCCACCTATTTTTGTTTATATAAAATTTAACTTTAAAAAACCCCACTTGGGTAGACCAAATTACATATCTTTGGGTTTGTAGCATGAAAACAACAATTTTCTACCGGTACTGACAGAATTTGTATAATTCCAAACAATTCTCTAAAAATATTATTTTTATCATTTAAAACAATTCTCTACTGATAGAATTAGTATAATTTCAAACAATTCTCTATGCATAGAATTTTTTTTTACATAGAATTAAAAAAAAAATTATAAAAATTCTCATAAGCTTGAATATGTATCATTTACAAAATTTCTCTCCACCCTGTTCAGAATCTTCCACTGAAACCCGGCTCAGACTCCTACAAAAACTGGCAGTCTCCCAAGACACCCATTTACTTCCAAGTTTGGTTCTTTGATATAGTCAATCCCCTAGAAGTTCTGGCGGGGGAGAAGCCAGCTGTTATACAGAAAGGACCTTACACTTACAGGTAAATATCATAATTTAATAGAATTTGTCTAGTTGATAGCAGATATCTATAACTCATGTGGATTTTTCAAAGACACTATTTTGTCAATAGTCTGAAAACATTTAAAAAAAACAAACGGAACGACGACCCTTTTTTAAAGTTCAGCAATCAAATCTTTTTGGGGACAATGGCCGGTCATTATGAAATTTCTTTCAATTACATTGGAAGTAACTGAGAATGACATTCAAATAGCATGTTGAATCCTGTCAAATCAGGAATGTTGCAAGGTTGGTTCTTGTAAAAAAAACAACAAAAAAAACCAACAAAAAAACAACAGATTCAGTGAGAGGCTCTGACACACTTTGTCTTACCCATGTATCTGGAGATTCCCTTTTGCAGCCCATCATCACATGTGTAAAAATTTAAGGGAGATTATTTCGGCCTTTCCCACAGGGAGCACCGTGAGAAGTTTAATATCACCTACTATGACAACGGCACACTGACGTACTTGGAGAACCGCTCATTTAATTTTGACAGGGAGATGTCTGTGGGCTCAGAGAATGACACCTTCAACACCATAAGTCTGCCTGGTCTGGTGAGAAGTTTGCTGTAGTGTTAGGGTTAAAATACTTGTTGCTAGATCTTTATGACAAAGTTAAAAAAAAAAATCCTGTCAAGTGAAAATGAATCATGTACTGTTTATTTTATGCTTTTAAAAGAAATCTAGCAATCAATTGTTGAAAATTCAAAGTTAACTGCATTTCACTGTGATAAATTTAATATTTTAAGTTTTTCGCTAAAATTGCTTATGTGGTCCAAATGAGTAGCTCCTAAAAAATTTAACAAAAAAACAACAACAAAAGCAAACTAGCAACAATATTTCTTGAAAAAATCATAACCCTGAAATTTATGTATTTGTTGAAATAGTAACAAATAACATCTAAATTTAAGTAGGATATATTATATATATATATTGCGTAAAATTTAATTGGAACTAATGATTTTGTTATTCTGTTGTACAGATGAAGGCGTTGGCCGAAACTTTTAAATTGTATTAATTATTTGAAGACAAAATACAATTTAAAATTTTCTTCAAATAATTAAACCTTTCATACATTTTTTTACTAACACCAATTGTTTTTGTCTTATTAATCTTGACAGCTATAAAAGTTTGTTAAAATATTCTCTGTAGACAATTATGGAGATGTTGAAGTGGGAACTCCAGGCCATCAAGTGGTTTGTCAATCTTATCCTTAAAGAGACAGGCGAGAACTTGATACAAGAGCTCTCAGTCCATGACCTGATGTGGGGCTATGAGGATCCCTTGCTGAAGGCAGCCAAGAAAGCAGCAGCGGAATTCAAAATACATCTGAACTTCTCAGATATGTTTGGTTTGTTTTATAATGTAAGTTAATCTGGACTTAGGCTCATGGTGCCCCAACATTGGCTTAGGAAAAGGAGGGGGGGGGCAGAGGATGGTGGTCCAACCCGAGTGGCACTTTTATCTTTATAGGGAGCCGCAGCATTTTTCGCCTCATGCAGTGCTTTTTTCTTTGGGGAGGGGGCAAAAATCTTGCCTGCTCTGGGCGACAGTAATTCTAGTTACGCCACTTTGCTTTAAATCACATATGTCTAAAGAGACTTGTTTAGTTTTATAATTTAGTTAATGTTGTTCATATTCTGATGGTGAAATAAAGCTGATTAACTCATTTACACAGAGTGAGCAGCTTTTTGTTGATCCTCCTGTATCTAACCTGAGGTCAATGTGTGGCCAATGCCAGATCCCTTCAACTCCAGTCCCTAATTTCTTTATTAACAGTGTTTTATTTTCTACATGGAGTAAAAATACAATCTTTGAAAACACGCCGACAACGTTTTCTGTGTCAAAACTGATAGTTGACTCTCTTACCATAAAAAATAATGTCCGTTTGACGAATTTCTTATGACACCATTAATCACCGTCTTCCCAGCAAAACAACTCCAATGATGGCCTGTACCAGATATACTCGGGGATGAAAGATCTTGACAACTTTGGGAATATTGTTTCCTGGAATGGTCAAACGTACGTTTTTAACTCAGTTTTTTTTGTGTGTTCACATTTCTGCTGAACTTTTAAAATTGTTTCAGATTTTGGATTTTAAGAATCTTCAAATAAATTTTTACTTGTTGATAAGAAAAACAAATATCTCATATCTGTATATTTCATGTCTCATTATCTATGTATTTTATGTATCATTATCTGTATCTTTCAAGTCTCATCTGTAAATTTCAAGGGTTATGTGCTATGTTTCATGACTCAGTATCTGTATATCTCATGTCTCAGTATCTGTATATTTCTTGTCTCTGTATCTGTATTTTTCTTTCAATATCTATATATTTCACATCTCAGTGTCGTTATATTTCATGTCTCAGTGTCTGTATATTTCATGTCTAAGTAACTGTATATTTTTTTGCAGTATCTTTATATTTCACATCTCAATGTCTGTATATTTCATGTCTCAATTTCTTTTTATTTCATGTCTTAATATCTGTATATTTCTTGTCTCCGTATCTGTACTTTTTTATTCATTTCAAGGGAGCTAAATTATTGGACCAATGACTCCGCCAACATGATCAATGGAACAGGTTAGTCTGTGATGATGTATTGCTTGTCACAGTGATTTACAAACTTGAAAGTTTAGAAGCTGGCCCTCTGTTGCAATGGTAAGATTGGCTGCCTCTTCACCAATAGGTAGTGAAGCTGGCCCTCTGTTGCAATGGTAAGATTGGCTGCCTCTTCACCAAGAGGTAGTGATGCTGGCCCTCTGTTGCAATGCTAAGATTGGCTGCCTCTTTACCATTTCTCTGAGGTCGTCCTCAGCCATAGGGCACTTAGCAAAGTAGGGCATATTTTAAAGGGAGGAAGTGAACACTAAGGAGTAAGAATCTTCAACCACCTAAGTTGAAAGACAGCAGCCAACTAGGCCTGTTTTTAAAAATTGTTTGAATTCACAAAAATATCTATCATCTTACCAGTAATTTATAGTTGCCAGACTCAGTTCTTACAATTATATAATAAAAATAACCATTAACTAAAGGAATGGAACATAATTTTGGGTCTTTACAAAAACAAAAATAATCATGAGAATTGAAATTTTAAATGCATTTTAAAAAATGTATTTGTGTGAATAAAATACATAAATTTAATCTTAGAATAAGTGCCAGTACCAGCACCAGTGTGTATCTTGTGTGTTATATTTTATTTTCTAGAAGTTACAAAAAATTTGGTACATGTTATAGTTTTTTTTTGGTGCTGGTTGCACACATTTAAAATTTAAAAAAAAAAAAAATGATTTCTTTACGGCAGATGGGACCATTTACCCACCATTCATCGACTTGAAGGCCACAAAATATCTCTTCTCCTCTGATCTCTGTAGGTGAGTAATTCACAGAGTTGTAGCACTATTAAAGAAAAATAATTCAAAGTAAATCTTTGTATAAAAAGTATAAAAACTTGAGAACATTTTTTTATGTGCTATTTTAAAAAGTATTTTAAAAATTAAATTTGCTTATTGGACCTGCTTTATGAAAAAAACAGTAGTAAATAACAATAAAAACAATCATTGATGCTACAGTAAACATCAACAACAAAAGCAATCTTTGATAACAATAAAAAAATACTTGCACAAATGATAAGCAAGGGTCATTCAGCTGCTAAATAACAACAGTATATTTTTTCTATACATTTTAAGCAATCATTTTCTACAATTTACCCAATTTCTACAATTTGCAATGGAAATTATATAAAAAAAAACACAAATATTTACCACTAGCATCTCTGAATGAATTTTTCCTAGCATACAAATGGCAGTTCCATAAAAAACATATCTCTTGGTACAGTTATATGGAACGAAAAATTTGCAAATCCCTTAATTTGTAGATCAAGAAGATTTTAGCTGTAAGAATTTTAAGCAATATTCTGTCTTAAAAAATATTTCTTTAGATGTCCTTTTGTTTTTTTAGATTTTTTAAAAAAGAAATTGTTCCAATTACCCTCTAAAGAAGTCTTGATTAATTTTTATGAGAACTTAAAAAATGACATGTATATTTTTGTGTTAAAATTCTTGTTTTATTTACATTGCAACTTGAATGCCTCATATCTTTGCAGGTCTTTGGGCATGACCTATACCAAAGGTGTGAGTGTCAAGAGCATTGACCTGGCCAGGTTTGTTGCACCTGACATCATGTTTGGGAATGTATCGACCAACCCCTACAACGCTGGCTTCTGCACACCCTCCGGCAACTGCCTCCCATCTGGGCTCCTCAACGTCAGTGTCTGTCGGACTGGGGCTCCCGTCATAATGTCAATGCCGCACTTCCTCGGGTGCGACCCGGAGACGGTCAATGCCATCAGGGGCCTGAGACCCAACAGGGACGAACATCAGAGTTACATTGACATAGAGCCCGTGAGTATGGTATCTGTTAGACAGAGCAGGTTGTCAAATTTGTGTTGAGTCTTCATCAAAGATTGCACCCTAACAAAGTTTTGGGGAATAAAAGTTTGAACAAAGAGAGTTCAAAGTGATATCCATGATACAGAGTGTTTTAATTTTGCGTAACTCAATCACTTACTCTAATCTAATGAAATTAAGGAAGACTGCATCTTTCCTCATTATGCCTCTCAGTTGTATTCCGGTTATTCCTGACACACTAAAGCAAGGACTTGGGAAAACCCTGCGAAACAATCAATCTAGTTAATTTAACTATTATTTTTTGTAATGTTCGTTTCCTCTCATTATGTCATTGCTATTTATTTAATTTGGTGGTTTTCAACTGGGTCATCATGAATGGGTTGTTTTAGCGCAATACTTTTTTTATAACATATTAATCAGTAAATGAGAATTGCTGGCATTCGACTTACAAAGTTATATGGAACCTATATCCACTTTATCCAACAGCAATAAGAATTTGGCTCACACAAACAGCTGATGTTTTGGTTGATACCTGAATGACGTTTTTGTCAGAAATTTTGTTAGTGACTTGTTTAAGTGTGCTGTTAGATAATAATAAAAATAAAAATATAAAAAATGTTAAAACCTTGTCATTTAACTCATGACTTATAGAGGTGAGTTGTGTTTTAAAAAATCTGAAAATCCTTGCACAGATTTTTTAACTTGATCCCAACTCCGTGGACAATAATATTCTGGGAACATTTAATTTTATTTTGTGAATAATATCTAAAAGTATCTAATATAAATAATATCTAAAAGTATCTAAAATATAAATAATATCTAAAAGTATCTAATAAAAATAATATTAAAAAGTATCTAATATAAATGATATTTTAAAGTATCTAATGTGGGACTCAATTTCAAGTATATATCTTTACACCTGTGCCTTGACAATTGCACCTATTTATTTTACAGATGACTGGTGTTGCCATGAGTGTGGGTAAAAGGCTTCAGATCAACACCTACTTGGAATTTATTGAGGGCTTTGAGTAGGTTCATCTTGGCCTATAAATAACCTGATATTTGTTGTAGTGTGTGTGATTTTTTGGTGAAGTTCCATGCATCAACATGACATTTCCCACACAAATTTCACATGTCATCAGCAACAACCTAAAATGTTTCAGACCCATGCATCACCATGACATTTCCCACACCAATGTCATGCATCATCAGCAACAACCTAAAACGTTTCAGACAAAGGCATCACCATGACATTTCCCACACCAATGTCACATGTCATCAGCAAAAACCTAAAATGTTTCAGACCCATGCATCACAATGACATTTCCCACACCAATGTCACATGTCATCAGCAAAAACCTAAAATGTTTCAGACCCATGCATCCCCATGACATTTCCTACACCAATTTCCATGACACATGTCATCAGCAACAAACTAAAACATACGAGTTAAGTAGTGCCTCATAAAGATATTTTCAAGTATACCAGGGGGTGGTGTGCAGTCACTGGTGCATCTTCTTCCAGGTCACCAATGGGGTATAGGCATCAACACCCACTACAGCCACAAATAGTTCATCTAGTTGAAGTCCATCACATTCACTTGTGTTCTCTCATGTCATATCTGCAGTGATCTGAAGAACATCAAAAAGCCTATTTTCATGCCAGTCATGTGGTTGAATGAAGTAAGTAGATCAATGACAGGCCCTCTAACTTTAAGAAATAGCTACTGAAATTGTGTTTTTTATATGGCCAATGACCACTCTTATTATGGGAAGAATTTGTGTTTGAGTTGATAAGACAAGGCTGTCAGTGTGACTGAAGACTATTGTTATCAAGTGGACTGTTCTCATTAAGTGCTGCTGGCAATGGGCTACTTCACTGATGCTGGATATAATCGTATGGTCTCATGCTTTACTGCAAGAGAATTTTGAAAAGTATTTTTATATACTGCTCCTTTGTGATCACTAGCAGATCCTCGACCAGGTTTTAAAAATATAGAAATTTAATTTCTTTCTATAAATTACTGAGTTCACCTTCAATAGAGCATGACCATTGACTGAAACATTACACCATTTTTTGGTTTAGAGCGCCCTGATATCTGACCAAGATGCTGGTGATTTCAAATCTCAAGTGGTTGACAAAATAACCCTCACGAAAGCTGTCAAGTTTGGCCTCATTGCCCTGGGTGCTGTCATGATCCTTTGTGTGATTCTAGTGCTGGTGGCAACCAAACTCAAAACGGTACACATTTTTAAGAAATCATCAACTAATGTGGATAAATATAACTAAGAAATTCTTTTCCACTGAAAATTATGAAATTTTAATTTAAAGACATTTATACTACTTTGGCTCTGGCCTTCTTATACTTTTTGACTGTAAGATAAATTGTTGAATGATAAAAATTTTCAAGACCATTCTTCATAAGTACAGCAATTCCTTGAGCATTTACAATTAGGTTCCAGAGTCTGTTACAGATCATGGTGAATCACAAATGTTTCGTAAGAGTTACTAAAGTTTATGTTAACATTAACTATTACAAAATATTCAATTAAATGCTGTATATTCTAGTAATTATGTAAACATTAGTGTTCCAAAGGAAAAAAACCATGCAAATGGGTATCCCAACGGTACAGAAATTAACATATGGAACGTTGTCATGGGAAAGCTAAGGTTTATCTAAGAAATTTCTGAACTGATTTCTTTTATTACTTATTTTATCCCCAAACAAAAAGCATTTAAACTTATTAATTACTTCAAAATTAAAAAATTTTGCAGATCTATGAAAAAAGTCACTAGTGTAAATTAGTTGGGTTCTAACGAAAATTTAGCCCCAATTTAAACCAGATCTGGCTGAGACAGATTCAATTCTGTAAGGCCCAAATCCAACCATCCGATATGCTGTTTAAACATTGTTATATAAATTAAAGGGAAATTTTCAAGGTGCAATACCAAGGGAGGCTATTTTATTTTCCTCTTCTGGCAAGGAGCATTCATTCATTATTTTTATAGTTCACAGTAGAATTATTATTTTTATGGTTATAATCATGAGTAGTCAAGTACTTTGTTGTAGTTTGACATTTAAGAATTTACACAATAAAATACAGTAACTAGAAAGTAATAGAATACAACATTTACAGCAACCAGCTATGAATTGTTTTTTCACTATATTTCATATAATTATATCACACAATAGATTTATTCTAGATTATTTTCTTAACCTATCTATTATTTACGGTAAATGTGGCATTGTTTGTCTGTGGCTGGGATTTCAATAAATAACATTTCTGAGTGCCCTGGTTTGAAAGGGTTAAAGGAGTCCTACTCCCTCGCTAGTCTTAATTAATTTTGAACTTAATATTAAAAAATGTTGCCATTAATAAAATAACAACACAGATGCATAACAATATAACTAAGAAAATGTTACAGTGATCTCTGAACTCAAAAGTCATTACCCATGCTAAAGTACACACTGAGCTCAAAAGTCATCTCCCATGTTAAAGTGCACAGTGAACTCACAGGTCATCTCCCATGTTAAAGTGCACAGTGAACTCATAGGTCATCTCCCATGTTAAAGTGCACACTGAACTCAAAAGTCATCTCCCATGTTAAAGTGCACAGTGAACTCACAGGTCATCTCCCATGTTAAAGTGCACACTGAACTCAAAAGTCATCTCCCATGTTAAAGTGCACACTGAACTCACAGGTCGTCTCCCATGTTAAAGTGCACACTGAACTCAAAAGTCATCTCCCATGTTAGAGTGCACACTGAACTCAAAAGTCATCTCCCATGTTAAAGTGCACAATAAATTCAAGCATCATCTCTCATGTTTGTCGCAACTGAGTTCATGGGATGTGTTTGAAGAATGTGTCAAGTGGGCAGAAAATTATTGGGTTAGGGTCTAGTGAAGGCAGTAAGTTAGTGTGTAACAGTTATTTGAGTGAGACTAGAACAAGGGTGGAATGATAAAAAAGTGTATGGGGGTAGATTGTGCAAGGGTTTGAAGAGCAGCAGCATGGGAGAAAATGAATAATGTGACCAATAAATTAAAAGAATCAAATAATAAGGGGAAATCTCAGTGAGCCAGTCCACGCTTTATACTATAATAATAAAATATTTCACAAAGCAATATATTTTTTTTTTCAGTGCCACAATGCAAAAGTTGTTGATGATGAGAATGAACCAATACTGCATCCTCACAATGCTGCAGTGTCGACATGACCCAGGAATGTTGTGAATTCACGGCTTGAAGTCAGAAATTTTACTATTTCAACTTCGTGTCTTGCTCTTCTTGGTATCTGTGCTCTCCTCTAGTCATTAAGTAGTTTTTTTTTTATACTCTAGTTACATAGAAATCCATTTTTGCACTCAAAGATTGATATTTCTCATTGCCCAAATTCTTTTTCTCTAGACCATAAATGACATTGCATCTTTCTTAAATTCTGATATTTTTATTATTTTGTGAAAGTAAAAATGAAATGAGACACATTTTATAGATAAATTTGAAACAATTACAAATAGTATCAAATGAATTTTTATGTATCTCTTGTAAATTGTAGTTAATATAACGCAGTTTTTTTTTAGTTATTGTATTCCAAATTTTTTTTAGCTGTAGATTTATTTTGTTTCTTTCATTTTCTTTATTTCACAACTCTCTGTCCAAAAATATGAATTCATTTTTTTAAAGTAGAAATTACCTTCCTTATTAAATGGTAAACTTATGACAAATATTATACACTCTTCCAAATTTTATTTTTGTGTGCGCACTAAGCATATTTTCTGTAGACTCTAAAATTGTGCAGAATTGAAGTGATTAAGTCATTCTGAGAACAAGATTCTTGATATAAAAATAATTTGTTGACATGAATTGTAACACTAGCAAGTCCATGTTTTGGCTCAGGGATGTTTTTAAAACAGACATGTACTTTTTAATTTTTCTTGTTTAATTTTGGCTTTTACTTGTGTTTTAAAAAATATTTGTTTTAAAAGTGATGTGTGGGCATGTAATTAATTAAATGATTATTTAATTTGAAAGTTTCATAAAGCCATCAGTGAGGGTAGATAACTTGTGATGGATGCACAAATAAGTGCCATTGTGTTGTGTTCAAACCCAGACAGAATTCATTTTTTATTATCAGATGAAACCATATATGAACAGCACAGTTTTTTTTTAAGGTTTGCATAATTTTGTAAAATTGTCATATGCTATCAACCTTTTTATGATTGATGATGATGAAAAGCTGCTTGGGAATGAATGTTGGAAAGCCATTCTTAAATAAATTTTGGACTGGAATACCGGTAAATAATGGCGGACTCACTTATATATAGTGAAGGGTTTACATAGGAACCAAAGATTTGCACAACAAATTTTAAAACTCGTCAAACCTAGCAGCACAATTTACCAAGCTGTGGTAAATCTGATCAGTTTGAAAACCATGTTCATTATACATAGTTTTTGTGTGTTGTATGTGTATCTGTGTTGTATGATTTTATTTACTGATTAGCAACCAGATTTGAAAAACTCGCTGTGGCCGAATTAAATCTAAGGTCACATCTACTACGATACAAAAATTTGCGCTACCAGCGGCTCGTAGTAGTTAACCAGTTATACAGGGTATGTACATGTATATGGTTTTTGTTGGCCTGTAATGACCAAATTTTGTTAAATATTTCCACTAGACTGAATTCAAACATTTTTGCCAACACTGTCTAAAAAAAAAAACCAACCAAAAAATATCAGAGCACTTTGGATTTATTAACAATGTAAATTTTTTCCAAATGTTTTCACGTTTTATGGATGTTTGTTTTAAAAGAATTCACCAGCATAAGGTAAATTTAGTTTGTTACTTTGGAAATAATAATTTTTAACATCAGTTGTTTTAGTTGGGGCTTTTGTTGTGTTGGCCAAGATGGATTTTATGTGTGATTACATGAGATTGAAACATGGTATTTGCTATTTTAACTCATTAGCCTGGGTTAAAAGAAATGTTTTCAAGGGGCATAAATCATTAACTTTTATTCTAATTGTCTCCTGTCCATTTTATAACTTACCATGTAAAGAGATTCTTAAATAATAAAAAGGTTCTTTTTGAAAATCACGTATGCATGCATAATGAATCGACATTTCACAATTTTTCTCAATGCTTCTAAGTACCTATATTCAATTTTTTTTTTAAATTGTGGGGAAAAACATTGTTAGTCCCCACACATACCCTGATAATTTATGAAACAATTCAAACTTTCTTGTTCGTCATTGCCCTTTATTTTTTAGTTGTAGAAATGCTGAAAGTGTTAATTGGTTGATGTTGCTGATCCCAGTTTATCATGTCTTTCAAAAATTGCAACTGCTGTACCCTAACGGCCAACATTAGGCTTATCTGAATCAACTGTGTTGATCATGTATTAGGTCATGGTGTTCTGTAAATCCCTCCAAGCTGTGAATAAGGGTTAGCGAGTTGTATAAATGTTTACGAGAGCCTTAGGCAACTGTTGGGTCTACAGACTATTTTTATTAGAAGTATCCATGACATTCCTTTAGTCTTTGACATACCGTATCTTTTAAAGAGGCTTTCATTTTAAACCAAATTAATACAATTTTTTGGTACTTTTTAAGCTTATGAATAGAAGTTTATAGCATAAAGGCATTATTTGAATTGTTTATAATTTATATTAAGACAAATGATATACATGGCACATATATATATAAGTAGATCTCTTAAAAACATTTTATTCTAGAAATAACATTTTCATTGCACAGGTAGCTTCTTTTCAATTTAAAAAAAAAAAAATTCATTTTTTTTTTCTTGAAATCAAGAGACTTGAGAGTTGGTAAATATATATTTTTTTATAAATGCTCCTCTAATTTTTATCTCCATGAGAGAAAACATGTGATATGAGATTATGCTTAGTCTTTTTTAACTTCCAAAAATCTATTCATTGGCATCTGAAGCACGAGTGCAAACAGTTATTAATAAAATATGGGGGACTTTGCTCTTTTTCTTTGGATTTGCTACCGTGTGAATTTTGTTTATATACATCATTCCTAATAGCTTTACATATTAATATGTGTCTATCCAGCCTATAAATTTGGTTTTATTTATTGTTTCTCTATAGTTCTTTAAAGAAAGTTAAATATACCTATAATCCTCATTTTAAGTTGACAAAGTTTTTCATTTTATTATTGTTATTCAATATATATTATATTCAATATAAGTAATAAGACCTATTAACTGCTAATATATTTCATTTTAATTATTGTTTTCACCAATTGAAAATATATATATTTTATCAATGTAGCAACATTTCTTAATATTATGTAACACAATTATTCATTCATCTTCTCAGCTACAGTTAAATTTTACCATTAAATATCCCATTTTCCCCATATATAATATACACACTGAATCAAAGTACTGATTAGCAATCATATTTATAATGCCTATTTTAAACAATGATAAATAGATGTAATCAAGTGTCCTCACCTAAAACAAAATCCCCATTAACTCCATTGTAAACCTCTCTTTATAAAGCAAATCTGAATCAAATTCATTCTATTATTAACCTCCCTTTAAAGCTAATCACTATTAATTCCTGTGTACTGCAAGTTCTGCATTATGAAATCTTACAGTAACTTAGTAATCATATTTCAATTTCAGTTGATGTAATATTTACAAATGCAGATAGATATATAAAAAAATATACAAAAATATGCATAGCACACAGCTGATGTTAGCAAAAGTTTTTTTCCCAAATGGTGTGAATTTTTGTTTGTGTTTTGCTTTTTATATCATGAAATTAATTATGTTGGCTTAGCTGCGCTTTCTCCATACTGGTAAATATTAACTATTTTATTTATCCTGTGAAAAAAGAAACACTTCCAATGATGGACAGCTTTAATTTTATTATCTATTTATTAGTCAACTTTTCATGTCCTGTGTAAACGGCATTTTAGATATTATTTTAGGTAATATTTTATATATTAATTTAGATATTATTTTTAATTATTATTTTATATATTAATTTAGGTATTATTTATCATTTTCTCCCAAATGAAACAAATCAAACTTTTAATGACCTTGAGAATTCTGTTTAATCATGTTTATATAATCATTTTTTTGTACAATAAAAACACCAATCAGAGGTATACATTAAATCTGTGTAAGTGTACAAAGTATCTTCTGTTCAGTTAAATAAAAGTTCAAATACATTTGTGTTCTTTTCTGCTGGTATTTTCAAATGTATCTTCATTTTAAATTGTCATTTCATTTTTTGGCACACAGTAGAAATGGTGTGTGTCATGTTTTCATGTTATTGCTGGTTTGAGAGAATGTCAGACACATATTTTAAGTGGGTAAAAAAAAAACAGTATTGCTATCATACTGATATGATAAATCAGAATTTTCATAAAAATAATATACTAAATCTTATATTAAAATAATTATAATACATTGAAATTAACTGAGCATCCATATTACTAGATTTAATTATATCTTTAAAAAAATTATAATATTTGTTTTTGCAACAAAATGAATAACAGGTTAACAGTTTTTACCGTAGCTTAAAATGTGTCCAGCTCTGGCAATTGTAGCACACTTTTAAAATTTTTAAATTGAACAGCAAAGGAACAGAAATGACATGAAATTTCTTTTCTTATCTAAACAATTATAAAATATCATAAATTTAATTTGCTTCCAATAACAACAGTTCATTTTGTAAATATTTCCTAAGATTGGTTATCTAAGCCCAAAACAACATAAAATATATTCAACTTTTCATTTTTATTAGCAGTGGGATTATTTGGACATGAGATTCAAATTTGTAAATATCCACAATCCTTTTTAATAAATTGCCCTAATTGATGAAATACTTCTGTTGCAGTGTGTTTAATCTGGCATTTAAATGCAATAAATTATCTAGGCAAATATCCAGTGATATTTCCTGTTATTCAACAAAATAAGTTTTAAAAGATCTAATGTTCCAGATTTTCATTGAAATCCTATTCCAAAAACCTTTCAGCACAAAATTACCAACTCATCAAATATGGATCTGGACAGCGGGACATTCTAATAATACCTGAGTTTATCAAAATATATTAATATTGTCTGTTTGGGTGTTATCCAGATAATGAAGGAAAATAAACATTTTAAAATTACTCCTTTAATTACATAAAATTAAACGTATCCCAAGGCAACCAAGATAATCAATGCACCACACAAAAATCATCAAAATACATGATGCATTTTTAAAATAATTAATATGACACAAATCTTGTTAATGTTTGGTATCAATATGACGCATTTTAAATAATTTACACATCTTGTTAATGATATTCGGTGTCAATTTTCTAATCTCAAAAAGCCACCTGTAATATCAGGGTATACCACTTGGATAATATCACTCTTCACACACTGATTTTTAGCTGAATCCATGACACAAATCACACCTACTGATCTATCCACCATTATTGTGTGACAACACAGCTCAATACTTCTCTCAGATCACCTATTTATTACAATAATTACTTATTTCAAGATCATAAACCAGGTTTATTTAATCAACCCTAAGTATAACATCACCACCAGGTTGACCCCCCCCCCCTCTTTTAAATACAACTCAAACATACAGATACTCCCCTAACATTTTTTGCCTCCCAAAGTATCTGACACCTTCCCCAAACATAGGACTCCTCCCCACCGCCACTATCACCTTACTCCAGGCTCCTCCTCCCGGCTACTGAACACCTCCCAGTATTCTTGATCGGGAGTGTTACCGGTGAGAGGCTCACATCCAGCCAGGACTTCTTGGATATCTAACACGGTGAACTGAGTTGCCTGGCCAGGCTTCTCATTGTCGTCGGTCTGTAGAAGAAATTGTCAAGAGACATAATCTAATGAAGATGGATGGCAGAGCAGGTCTGTCATATAAGCAAAACAGACTTTCTTTTCTTCTTCAATCAAATATTAAAAATATGTGTGTTTCAAATGTGATATGGAGATTAGGAGATTTTGGTTGGTTGGTGTGTTTAATAAGTGCTGAAAGAAAGCATTTGCAATGCATCCATAAGCTAGGAGTGAGTGGGTGAGCATATAAGAAGGAAAACTTTTTAAAATATTGCTCTCCCATCGTGTGTATTATTCAATGACAGAACATTTATGCTACAAGTTATGGGCATTCACTTAAGTTTTTAAATGTCAATGTGTAACAACATGCAACATTAACATTACAACACAGTAATGAAAATATAAATTAGTTGGCCAGTATCAGTCACACTACATTAAAATTTGTTGTCATTCTTAAGACAAAATGCATATATAAATTATGATGGTTCAATAGCTGTCTTCAGAAATATAGGGGAATGAAGGGTTGAAGTGGGGGGTGGAGGGCTGAAGTGGGGGTGTGGAGGGCTGAAGTGGTGGTGTGGAGGGCTGAAGTGGGGGTGTGGAGGGCTGAAGTGGTGGTGTGGAGGGCTGTGGTGGTGGGGAGGGCTGACGTGGGGGTGTGGAG
>CAXITT010000373.1:384863-437479 GCA_964033795.1 Lymnaea stagnalis | reverse complement strand
GGTGTGGAGGGCTGAAGTGGGGGTGTGGAGGGCTGAAGTGGTGGTGTGGAGGGCTGAAGTGGGGGTGTGGAGGGCTGAAGTGGTGGTTTATAATGTGTAGAGGCCTGACGCGGGGGTTTATAATGTGTAGAGGGCTGAAGGGGGGGGTTCACGATGTGTGAATCTTTTTTTTTTTTTTTTAAAAAGGCAAGCAAGACCATTCCTGAACTTAATGTCCAAAACTTGACATTAACTCTCAAATCAATTCAGGATGTTCCAGTCAACTTGTCAAGAGCATTACTTTGATCAAAACGAGTAAATTAATTAATAGTTTTTAATATTAATATAATCTTATTTTTAGATTAAAGATGGATTAAAAGTATCATTTACATGAAATTCATTATAGAATTAGACTTCTAAAATTAAAAAAAAAATAAATAATAAAATATATATAAATTTTAAAGAGAGAATTAGAATATAGTGTATTAAATGGGATCTGTTGTGTTTTGTTACTTGTCCTCAAGTTTCTAAGAATAGACTTTTGACCTGCACATTGTTTGTCCTTCACTTCAGCCACTGAAGCTAACATTTTGATATATTTTGACAGTCTGACTGGTATCTTACTGGACTCTTGTCCTCTGTAGCCTTATCTCTCCCACTGTGCCCCTGACTACACCAAGGGGCAATCCCCTCTACACAAGAATCCCCCTGAGCACAAACCCTAATGGAGGGATCTTTCATCAGGCACTTTACTTTCCTGTTGGCTCATTAGAGTTGTTTTCCCTCGCTCATCAAGAGTTGTTCCCCTCTTGGCTCATGAGATTAATTGCTTGCAGTAATTTTGTTTCAGGCTGCAGACTGGCCCAGTATTTATTCCAGAAAACCTCAGCTAAATGTTAGAATATAAATTTTATCAGATCCTCTGTAACTATAAATATGATCACCCGGATCACAGATTGCTAAATGAACAATAGAGTTATTTCTTTAAAATATTAAAATGGATTAATATTTATAATTATAATATTTGCAAGCAGCATAAATAGATGTAAACTATGCTATATTTATATGTACAGTTTGACTCATTGCTTCATTCCTGGTGTCTTTTAAATTGTTCTTAAGTCAAATATATAACTTTAGATCCATATAAGATACAACAAAATACAGCAGAAACTTTTCAAAATACAAAAGTCCCACCCTCCATGAGGCCACACTTTATGGCTCACCCGACTGCCCCCTCCCATGAGGCCACACTTTATGGCTCATCCGACTGCACCCCCCAGGCCACACTTTATGGCTCATCCCACTGCCCCCCCCAGGCCACACTTTATGGCTCATCCCCCTGCCCCCCCCAGGCCACACTTTATGGCTCATCCCACTGCCCCCCCCCAGGCCACACTTTATGGCTCATCCCACCTTCCCCCAACTAAAATTTTTCCCTTAGGCCTTGCCAAATTATTGCAAAGTATTGATTAAAAAAAAAACAACAGTTCTTGCATTAACTTCATTATTAAAAGTTAATTTGATTTGTAGTTTAATTGAGACCTCAGCAACATGACACCACATATATCTCTATTATTGATCTATTGTTTCTATCGAACACACCTGTGTGCCAATCAATGAAACAATGAATGGAAACACAGCCAGCAACAGCTCTACATTATAGATTACTTTTGTTTAACTTCATATTCTAGATTTTCTTTCTTTCTTTTTTTTTTTTAATAATCGGCAGAGGCTGCTCATTATATCCAAATTTCAGACTTGTCTGCTCTTCCATCTAATTGAGGTCTGCTTTCATTCAAAACAATTAACCCTCCCCAGCCAGGAGGCAGCACAGACTGGCTGGTGTTTTCTGTATCATTTATGTGAAGTGAGACTACACGATTTTGATGAATGAACCCTCCCTCAAATTCAAGCCACCCATTACTGTAAAGCAGAGCTTTTTTTGGGGGGGGGGGGGCAACACTGAAAATATGAATAGAAAAAAAATTTAATTCCTTTCCGTTTCAGTGCCTAGCAACTTGTCCACATCTTTAAAAAAAAACAAAAAAAACAAAAATGACTACACGATTTTGATGAATGAACCCTCCCTCAAATTCAAGCCACCCATTACTGTAAAGCAGAGCTTTTTTTGGGGGGGGGGGGGCAACACTGAAAATATGAATAGAACAAAAATTTAATTCCTTTCCGTTTCAGTGCCTAGCAACTTGTCCACATCTTTAAAAAAAAACAAAAAAAACAACAACTTTACAAGCTAAATCTTTCGATTTTATTGCTTTATATTTCAGCTTCTCAAAAATAATAAAAAGGTTTAACTGTAACAGTAAAACTTTGCTTTCTCCACTGTCAGGAGACTGCACTATGGGAAAGATAAGGAGGAAGCTTGGCTTTTGATGTGAGGTCAAGTGATATTAACATTCTTTTGGGGAGGATTCCCATAAAAATAAAAGAAGGGAAAAACAAAATGAAGATAAATTTGTCTTTCTACAAGTTTGTCAAATGGGGAGATAGCAGGAGAATGGTGTCCAGCTCCAAGAGGCATTCATCATTAGGTTATATTCACCAGGAAAGAAGAAAACAACCCAACAAAACATCTAGAAATAACAATCCTTGAAAAAAAAACAAACAGAAGTCTAATGAAAACAAGCAAGACCATTTACTACCAGGACAGGAAGCCTTTCATGGTGGTATTGTGAGCTGAGCCAGGGAGGAGTGCAGCTCAGATTTGTGGCACAATAAAAACAACTCTTATTCAAATAAGCAATCTACTCTATTTTTGTTTGCAGAGCTGCAAGAAGTTTTTGTGGACAGTGATTGGGTTATGATAACCGTGTAGATTAAACACATAGGTGAGCTTACAATTATGAGGGATAAATTGTCTAGGGATAACAGCATTGTTTGTTTTATTTTTTAACAAAAAACACACACAAAAATATATCTGCTGACTTTATTTTAAGCCCTCCAAAAAAAAAAAAAAAACAGCAACAACACAGATTAAAGCAGAAGAATTCAATGTTAAAAAAGCTTGACACAGATATTAAATATAAAAAAAGGAACAGTTTAATTAGTCCTAAGTTGGCTTCTGCAAGTGTGTAATATCATACAGGTAGATTTTATTGTGTGTGTTTATGGGGGGGAGGGGGTGTTTCTGATCGATTAAGTGTAACATATACAGAAAGAGAGAGAGAGAGAGAGAGAGAGAGAGAGAGAGAGAGAGAGAGAGAGAGAGAGGAAGGATTATTTTATATATAATTCCACATGTGTGGGTTTCAACTTTTGAGATATTGTTATAATAAGTAAAAAAAATAATTAATTAATTGGAGCATTTACTTCTATATGTATATTTTGGGGGGGAGGGGGTGTTTCTGATCGAATAAGTGTAAAATATAAAGAAAGAGAGAGAGAGAGAGAGAGAGAGAGAGAGAGAGAGAGAGAGAGAGAGAGAGAGAGGAAGGATTATTTTAAATATAATTCCACATGTGTGGGTTTCAACTTTTGAGATATTGTTATAATAAGTAAAAAAAATAATTAATTAATTGGAGCATTTACTTCAATATGTATATTTTCAAAGATTTTAATGAATCTTTAATTGAGCCTGATTAATTAAAGAGTTTCATGACCATTTCCTGTTGTTCATTTTCAATGTCACTTTGATAAGAAACATGGATATATTCTATCTTGTGTGAACCATCAGCTTTACAGATATAAATAAATGTGTGCTTGCATGATAAAGTTCTGTTATTTTAAAAACTTTTATATTTTTATGTTATTAAATTTTTTAAATATTTTTAGAGCTGAGTGGTATTTTATGGACAGCTTCCAAGAGAAAATAATTATTTAAATTGAGATTTTGTTTAAAAAAAATTATATGGCAGGATTATTTTCAAGTTAAAATGAGACCATCCGTTGAAGCATTACAATAAATTGTATTTGAAGCTATTGTAATCATAAAACTCCTAAAAAAAACCCCAACTATTATAGTATTTAAAATTTTATGTCAAATATGCAAAACATTAAAATTCGTTGTGACCTTTCGTTAACAAAGCCTTTGAGTTTAAAGTAGTAGTTGCAGAAGTGGAATTCATTCATATAAATATAATTGATTTGCTTTTACAATTAAAGAAAAGGATTAGAAAGATAACAAACTGTTATGGCCCATTGCTTAACAAAAGAAATAAAATTGAAAAGTTATCTTACCTTGGCCGTGTCTTGAAACGCTACAGCAACACAATGGTCATCTACCATGGTCTCCTCGAATCTCCATTCAGGTGCCAAGTCGTCATCAATCTCAACTTCAGTGTCTGTTGTCACTTGTTTGTCACTCAGTTCTGGGGTTCTCAGCTTAAAGTTAAGGCGACTCACTTCAAAGCCAATGCCAGTCCCCAAGGTTTTCACCAAGCTCTCTTTAAGACACTGAAAATGTACTCAGCTAATTGGATACAACCTCAAAACTCAAGAAGAATCCAGAATTTGAACCTACATATTATTTTTAAATGTTCAATCATAAATCAAGAAAGATAAATAAATTACTTCTTAAGGTCAGATTGTGATGCCTAGAAATGCAAGTAAAGATGTTTCAAACTAATCACTTTGTATGGAGTGATATCATTATGAATGATTCTTTTAAAACTGGCAATAAATTGAAAGTTAATTGTTCATCAAATATGTTATTATACAGAGATAATTTGGTTGAAAAATTAAGTTTCTGTGGAAATTAGCACTTAATTTAATTACCGGAACAATAAAACCAGCTTAAACATAATAATTCTTAAAATCTGACCCGGTTTAAAGCAGGGTGATATTAATTTGGAGTTTGCGACTTTTCTTGCGAATAGGGCTGGAATCTTGTTTAAGTAGGAAGATAAGTGATTTTTTAAAAGAAAACAAATTTTTAATCCCTTGTGGTACGTGAGATATGTGATGTTGAAGTTAGGCTAGTTTTAATAGATTTTTTGATTGTGCTGAATGAGAATGTATCATTTTTAGAATCTTCTTAAGTACTGTATTATAAACAAAATTTAATGTGCGAATGAATACACCAAAGATTGGGAGCCGTGCCCTGACATCATAATTTGTGTTATAGTGGGGTGGGGTGGGGGGGGGGCTTTATAGCCAGGTGCCCCTGTATTTCAATAAGGAGGGGTGAAAGATGAAACTTGAAAGACTAAAAGTGGAGCAGCAAGAAAAAAACTACTGTGCTGCGAATGAATACACCAAAGATTGGGAGCCGTGCCCTGACATCATAATTTGTGTTATAGTGGGGTGGGGTGGGGGGGGGGCTTTATAGCCAGGTGCCCCTGTATTTCAATAAGGAGGGGGGAAAGATGAAACTTGAAAGACTAAAAGTGGAGCAGCAAGAAAAAAACTACTGTGCCTGAACTCTCATATGTGAATTTTTATAAACCCCTAAATTTTAAAACAACAATGAATGAAAACTGCGACTGTTTGAACAGTCAAGCACCTTCAGAACTGGATTGTATATGCATACATTTCAAAACAGAACAATTCAAATCTAGTGCTTCATAATAAACTGTTCATAAACATGTCCAGTTATGAAGTTTCTTAGCAATGACATGACCATTAGATCTAATTAAAAATTTAAGAATGTTTTATATATAAGTTGTATGGAAAAGTTACAAATGTGATGACAAGAAAAGTTATTAAATTTAAATTTTGTTATTTATAATAAGATAAGATATCATAAGATTCTTTTATTGATCTTAACATTGTTCATTTCAGCACATACATTAAATTATTTCACCATTGAAAAAAAAACCATTCAGTGAACTCTCTTAGTCATATCAGGGACTTACTAGTTTTAATTTAGTTTTGTGACTTCTGGGGCAGCACGCTGGTAAATTTGTAGAGATTATAATCAGCTATTAAGATCCATCAAAACATGGTCGGTCCATGTTTACTATGTGTTTTTGAAATGAACTTTATTATTATTATTATTATTACTATTCTGTTCGCAGCAAGACAGTTCTGTCTACAATTAATTATTATGGGCATTAGATTTCCTATTTTCACAACCTTTATTGTCTTCTTGACAAGTCTTTCTTAAAGTGTTTTTTTTTCTCTTTCATTGCAATCAATATCCTGAACTTGCCAAAATTTCTTGAAAAATTATCCTCCCATTGCCTCCAATTTACATCTGGGAAAGTACAAGAACAGAATGGATATTTGTTCATCTTTGTGTGTAATGCTGTTTAAAACTTGATTTGATTGTTAATAATAAGATCAATAATGTCAAATAAAAAGAAAACAATTAATAAATCTGGCACTAATTTGTCCACCGCTCCGCAAAACTTAAAGTTTGTGGGGCACTGTTCTAGATACACCAGTCTTACTTCAAACAGAGGTCACTGTTTTAAAAGAAATGAGGATAACAAAATCAACATACCCAAAATCTCAAGAAGGTTTTCAGCTGTCCCATATCACCAGTCCTCTTTTTGACCTCATTCCACTCTTGAGATGTCAGCTGGGGCTCCATTGTGTTGAAAAATTCAGTGACTGGTTTATTTCCTAATGTGGAGGGAAAATCAGTTTCAAAGAGCCAAACAGGCAATCATCAATTTGGTACTAGTCATTTATAGACATCTTCCAAACAGGCAATCATCAATTTGATACTAGTCATTTATAGACATCTTCCAAACAGGCAATCATCAATTTGATACTAGTCATTTATAGACAAAACATCAATGGATTTAGGGATTTTTTTTTTTTTTAAATTCTATAATTTAACAACCCAAATATGGCAACACAACAAACCCAGGTCCACCAAAATGCTGATACAGAAACTGGTTTGAAATAGTGAATTAATACTACTTATTTTTTTAGCTTTTGCTACACTTTAATTTTTTGGATTAGTTAATCAACCTACTTGGCCACTCCACCTTCATGACATCCACACCAACTTGCCTCCCTCGTTCAGCGGCAAATATGACATAGTCTCCTTGGTGCGAGATATTGAAGCTGAGATCACAGCGTGGGGATGTTTTATCAATGGGACTTAACAAGTAAGGTTTACCTTTCTCTGTTCTACTAAATCGTAAAGCTCGAGAGGGAGTATTTAACATTTTAGATATAGCGTATCGCATAAGGAGACGCCCAACCTGTAAATAAAATTGATTTTATTTAACTACAAAAAATTTAAACAAAATGTGGGTTGGATACATGAATGTTAAAAATGATAAATCATCTAACAATTATAAAATGATTTTTATTTTTAATTGGAACACAGTAAAGCTAGCTTAAAAACTGAAGTCCAAATGAGCTGCTTCTAACTAACAAAGTTTCAGATAAACAGTAAAAATGTAACAGAAAATATAAAATAAACTAGGTATTTTCTTTCATAGATATAACATTAAAATTGATCTACCTGGAAACAATTATACTAAAGTAGATAAAACTAATTAACCCTTACAGTACCAGGCGCGTCTTTTTGCAGTGACCTATTTTTTCATTGTGACCCAAGCGCGTCTCTTTTCACCAGCCGGTTGTTTTCCCTGTGGCCCAAGGGCGTCTATTTGCCCCATAGAGGGGTATCAAATATCAATACAGAAACAAGGAAATAACCTTTCACCGCAGTCTCTGGCAAAATGTTCATTCATTAAGGGAAAAGTTGAATTTTATTTTGCTTTTTAAATTATGAAAATCAACCAATTACTGAATTTTTTGAGCTGATCTGTATTTGGTGTTTCCCTGGCGCTACCTAGTGCTTTTGTTGATGACGACTTAAGCCCATTTGATGAAACCTTTTGTTCTGAAACTATTAGTGAGCTTTAATTGGGATTAGATGATTCTGATGCTGATGAGGGAGAGAAAATTGTTTAATGAAATAGGCCTACTATGGCTAAATATTGACGCCTACTGGAGCCTGTAGGTTTGACAGATTTTAGACTAGATATCGATTTATTAAGATTGACTGGACACTGTGCTAGCCACACAATCCCCTAGTGTGACATTGCCAATGAAAAGTTTGAACAAAACACATAGTATTTTTAAAACCCTTATTCATTGCTGAACAGATAATTCTCTACATGTTATCATCAATTGTTTAAAACAAAAAAGTCAAAAAATAATTTGCAAACCTATCAAATTTTGGCTCATTCCAAAATAATGTCTGGGCCACAGGGAATAATTAGCAAAATAATAACCAGTACTGAGGCTATACATAGCAAAAAGTAGGTCGGTACCAGAAGGGTTAAAAATGCAGTGTCAAAAAAATTAAATGGTCATTATTTCCATTCTAAAATACAAAATAATAGGGCTTAAACTTAAAATTATCAATATCTGTGTCAAAATGACCCAAGATCTTATAGCTCAACTGAGGTTTTGAACTTTGCTAGATCATAAACTTTACGATACTTGGTTAACTAACCTATCCAACAAAAAAAAAAAAATTATTCACAAGGCTCTAACAAAAATAATTTCTACATAAAAAATGTTGTCTTTTATATGTGTTCTGAAATGAATAATACAGT
Organism: Lymnaea stagnalis; assembly: GCA_964033795.1. Taxonomy (NCBI): domain Eukaryota; kingdom Metazoa; phylum Mollusca; class Gastropoda; family Lymnaeidae; genus Lymnaea; species Lymnaea stagnalis. Next base: position 429,017 of record CAXITT010000373.1, on the reverse strand, counting down.
ACAATTTCATGTATTAGGATCAATAAAAGAATTTTATCAATAAAACAATAACTGTTTAAATAGCACTTCAACTTCAAACTATAAAATCAACATGATTATGACATGATTTTATTTCATAACGGATGCGATGCTCAAGTGGTAGATTACTTTTACTTGACTTAAGACTTAAAGTAGTAGAAGTAGTAATCTACCACTTGAGCATCTATGAAGAAAAATATGTTAACTTATATCACTGTTGAATTTACTAATAATCTAATCCTATTACTATTACATGATGAGTAGGCCTACTTTCTCTTATTAATACATTAATTGGGCCTACAGAATCAGAGAATGATTAAAAAATTGTTTTAATCTAAGGCTCATACTCCGTATAATTATTGAATTAGTCTATTAACCTAACAAATCATTCAAGATCAGAAATGCTTTTCATATATTACCATTGCTGACTTTGCGTCCTTTTTAAAGACAAATTTCCCTATTCTGTCTTTTTCTTCTATTTGAACACACTGGGCGGCTCTTTTCCATTCTTGTTGAGTTGGATTCCAACTTCGTGATTTCACAGCTAAACGAATGTTGCGACTAGTAAACATTTCTGTTAAACTATCGAAGTAAATTTAATAAATTATCAAAATTTTAATTGTATAGGAGTGTACAAAAATAACAAAAGGTCCATTTGGAAAACATTTCTTCAATTTTATATAAATTGTTCCAAGCACTACTTGTATTTTATTTATGAACTAGCCCAAAAATAAACAGTGGGCGCGGCCATTTTATTTTACTTCGGGGGTATTCCTTGTTTTATTCCAAAAGATGGATAATAATAATTGGGTATACCAATAATTGTTTCCAAGAATTTACAATTTTTTTATTTTAAATTCCTTATCCAAGATAAATATGAACTATATATATATCAATAATGCCCGTCAAAATTTAAAGAATATTTTTTTCTGAGTAAATAAGAATGTTTTTGCAGAACATATTTTTAAAAAATTATTTATTTTTATATATTGTAAGGTGTAGGCCTACCATTCAATTACACGTGATGTTTTGTTATACTGTTTCTTTTACATTGTAAACCTTGAAGATTTTATCAATTTTAAATATTTAGTCTTAAAAGATCGAGTATTATTGAAAAACAGGAAAAAGTGACTTTTGGGGGCTGTCGGTGGGGCTGAAAATTTGATAAGCTATGTTGTCATCGGCAACGAATCTGTGTGCCAAGTTTCAACTCGGTAGGTTGAAGGGAAGTGAGTCAATTAGCCGTCCGAGGATTTTGCCAGCCACCCAGCTAGCCACGAATAAAAGCGAAGTTAATATAAGGGATTTAAGAAGAAAGTACAGCCAGTGCTCGACTTACGACCACGATCGGTTCCGATAGACCGGTCGTAACACGATTTGGTCGTAAGTGGAGTACGCTATACTATGTGTACAGTAATGTGAAGTGATGTTAACAAAATATTTAAGCTGAATTACATCATACATTTCTTTAATTATTGTTATAAATCATAGTTTTCGATGGGAGATGGAAGTTCAAATTTTCAAACTCTTAAGAACTGTCCACTTAACAAGGTTTAGCTGCGCTTGGGAAAGTCAATGGACCTAGGGTTATTGAGTGTGACCGTGATATTTCTTAGAAATTGATGACGCCGGCTAGCAGCATAGCATCATCATAGTATCATGCCCCCCTTTCCTTAGACAACGTCGTTCGACTGATAATTGAGGCCGAAATAAATCTGAAATCTAATACTAATATGGCTAGTGATTGTGGTCGTAAAGTCGAATGGTCGTAAGTTGCATAGGTCGTAAGTCGAGCACTGGCTGTAGGTTTGAGCCAGGGATCTGGAGTGTAGCCAGGGATCTGGAGTGTAGCCAGGGATCTGGAGTGTAGCCAGGGATCTGGAGTGTAGCCAGGAATCTGGAGTGTAGCCAGGGATCTGAAGTGTAGCCAGGGATCTGGAGTGTAGCCAGGGATCTGGAGTGTAGCCAGGGATCTGGAGTGTAGCCAGGGATCTGGAGTGTAGCTCGGAAATGGAGCTCTGGTCCTGGGATTTTTACTTTTGGAAAAAAAGAAAAATTTGGTTTCAGACCAAAATCAAGCGAATCCTCTGTACCAGCTATTAGGATAGAGAGAATCGGCAGTTGGCTCCCTCCCCTCTCCCTCCCTCGGAACTACGCTCGGCTTTGGCCTAGCCCCTCTTCCAGGGGGGGGGGGCCCATTCGGTCGTGGCGCATGCGCCGGGATCGTTAGCTTCGGCCGAGCGCTTCAGTTGCGCTCAAGACCTACTAGTCTCTCGCACCACGTAGAGGTCGAGATCCCTTGCGAGAGAACACAGACAACAACGAACAAACATAAATGACAGACACAAACATAAATGACAGTCACAAACATAAATGACAGACACAAACATAAATGACAGTCACAAACATAAATGACAGTCACAAACATAAATGACAGTCACAAACATAAATGACAGTCACAAACATAAATGACAGTTACAAACATAAATGACAGTCACAAACATAAATGACAGTCACAAACATAAATGACAGTCACAAACATAAATGACAGTTACAAACATAAACTGCAATCTGCTCACCGCCCTCGCATAAAAATGCGATTACGGGGCGGGATAGGTCCGTTGGTTGGCTGTTAGGAAGAAAAAAAAGGGGTTAGGGGAAGGGGTGCAACATTCGATACTGTTCAGACTTATATAAACTTGCGCGGACGTACGAGAAAACATCTGATATTTTAAAGAAACGGAAACTATGTTCTTTAAAGTGCTGCGCAATATCTTCCAAATATTATGTTTTTTTTAAAAAACTTAATATCTTTTATTCCTAGATGCATTTTTGAATAATCAAGCCAATATAACTATGGGGGGCGTCCATTTATTACATCAACAATATATATATTTTACTAGATATAGCCCGCTAAAACATCGGCGACAGCCATGCGTGAACTGCCCATCTACTAAAGCTACTTGACAAAACGTGAACTCAAGTAACGCACATTTGAGAATCCCAGTTTTCGCTACACCCTTTTCCCCCATGATACGTCACTGCACACTTTTTATTTCACGCCCATGAACTACATTAAAATTTCTGATGTCCCAACCGCTTTTAAAGTGAATGTTTTTATACCATACTTAAATTGAGACGATTTCATTTCCGAAAAGAAAATATTACGCACCAAACGCAGTTGCGTTGAAAAAAAAAATGATTTAGTGTAGTTATCGGGAATTATATTTTGCTTGCAATTGAACTCATCATTTAAACATAATTTCTTTCAAACATGTAGAATTATTTGAAATATACCCAGAATTTTAAAAAATCGCTTATTAGGAAGCAACCACGATTTGTAAGAATCAGCCGGAATTGAAAGCAGGCCACTAGTCATACCAGAAGCGTATTATAAATATATATAGCTATAGAGTTCACAATCGGTTCCGACGGACAGGCGGTAACACGATTTGGTCGTAAGTTGAGTACGCTATGTGTACGGTAGTACGCTATGTGTACAGTAAATTATGTGAATTGATGTTATAAAAATATTTAAGTTAAATTATTTCATAAATTTCTTTTATTATTGTTATAAATCATAATTTACGATGTTCATTTGATGCCATTTGTATCATCTCTACACCATTTTTTGTTTTTTTTGTTTTTTTTGTTTTTACATCATCAGGTTTAAGAAAAACGCTGCATTAACTGTACATGGACTACTGGTTTGAGGGTGACTGGATGGCCAATGGTCTAAATTGAGCAAACCTCAAGTTGGTGGTCTGGAGTTCAATTCCAGCCAAAGCAAAAACATCCCCCCCCCCCCCGGGTGGATGAGACGCATTAACCTTGGAAACTCTGAAACCCCGGCCTCATTCAATGACTGCAACCGTCACCCATCCCTGCCTGGACGTAGAGTCCTGCCACTGGATATGGTGGGCCCGGACGAGAGAGTGAGGTTGATGCCGCGCAACTCTTCCTCCCTTTAAACAAAAGTCACCCGCGCAAGTCATCAGTCGATCTTCGACGGACGAACAATAATAACAACTGCCTCCCTTTCCTTATAGTTATAGTTAACGACCGCCGATGATTGCAGAAAACGCCGTTCGACTGATAATTGAGGCAGAAATAAATCTGAAAGCTAATATGGCTAGTGATTGTGGTCGTAAAGTCGAGTAGTTGCGTAAGTCGAGCACTAGCTGTACTGGTTCTTCGAATTAGCTTCGCATGGTCAAGATACTATATTGTGAAACATCATTTTTTTTTTACTTAATCAAAAAATAATTGTAAAAATGGGAAATTGATGGCGTCGCACAATAAAAGAAACCAGAGTCACGGATCTTTTGGCTGCAAACGTATGCGAGATTGCAGGAAGGGAAATGCTTCCTATCTTTTAAATTATTATTATTATTTTTTTACCTACTTTCTACCAGTATGTCAACACATTTAATTATGTTTTTTTTTTACAACTAGGCCTTCAACAAAAAGGTCTACAAGCCCACAATACAAAATCAGTCTTTAAAATGTTAATTTTGGTTTTTAACTGAATTTCGGACTATTCGAGTACACTCGATTCAAGGCCCACTGTTTGAGCCGCTTGTGGATCCACTTGTAAAGGATTCAGGATTCAACGAACGACTCTGTGGAATTTATCAATGCTGCACAAACTTTCTTGACACCGCAGACGACAGAGAAAAAAATACAGCAAAGCTGATGGCCGCGGTGGAACATTATACGTTTATTAAAATGTATTACGCAATATGTGTATGCACAAGTTCAGCACTAAAAGCGTGCTTCTTTAAATTTGTACATAAATATCCATTCTTTGCTAACGTATTATTTAATGAATTGTTCGTGTAGGTCAGGGGTCTCCAAACTTTTCAGCCCGAGGGCCGCATTAATTATCAAACAGTAGTTCGCGGGCTGACTGCACACTCAAGCAGGGTTTCTTTCAGCATTGTCTCGGGGGGTGAAGTGCCCCCCCCCCCCCCCGAGCAAAAATATTTCCAACAATGAATCAACTGGCACTGCCCTTCCCCCCCCCCTCCCGGAAAAATCTGAAGTTCCCCCCCCCTCCCCAACTGGGAAAATTTCTGAAATAATCACTGCACTCGAGGTCCAAATAAAAAAGAATCAAAACATGGATGTTGTTTTTAATTATTTATATAATATTATCTCATTCAGTTAATGACGCCAAGCTGCAGTTCCTCTGGGTAACTGGGCACATCTGTTTCAATTGGGTTTTGAAAAAGTCTCACTTCTTCTGCCTTTAAATCCAAGTCAGAAAACCGCTGCTGAAAATGCAGCTGGGGGTCTTTGATGATCTCGCATGAAAATGACGTGGGGAACTCCGCTGTTGCTTCAGCCATGAAGACCGTCCACTGTTACAAGAGCGTAAAGTTGTTGGCCTGTACTTGTTCCAAAAACAATACGAGTTTGGATCTGAAGGCCTTTAAGAGGTGTATAGATCTTGTGTTATGTTCATTTCTTCAACAACACTCCTAACGAACACAAGCAGGTGAGAGGTGGAACAGCTGCCCAGCGATTCATCCATTGCAAATAAAAAATGGTGAAACTTGCTTGCATTTATCGATATTTGAGTCACAATGTTTTCAACCATGTCTGCAACACGGCGTGCAAAGCTCCGCCACTAGATGGCGTTATATCATACTCATTGACTGTGGACGAAAGTAGAAAAACTAAGCATCGAATAAGGTTTTGCAAAAGTAATGATCGGTTAGAAAACATAACGCACTACTGCCCGCCTCTATTTTAATTCGGTAAAAACATAACGTCCACGTAAGCGGCGGCTGATCTTGTCAGGATACACGTACATTTGCGTACTTTATTTATTCCGTTTACAAAAGGTCTCCGCGGGCCGTAGTTTGGAGACCCTGGTGTAGGTCATTGCAGAGTCTTTTCAAATAAGGTTTAACTTTTACCCATCTTATGCCATAAATCAGTAGGTCTCAGCCTGTGCCATGCAGAACTTTAAGGACCCCATGTGCGCTTCTCATGTGATTCACCACCCGCCACCAAATCAAATAATACCATCAACTTGTAAGACGCAGGGTAGGCGGCAGTGGTTCCACATAGACGTAATTAGGGTAGGGCAGGTTGGGACATTTTCTCCCCACCCCTGGAATTGCATTTTAAAAAAATTGCTATGTACTGTGGCGCCTTTAGAAATAAACAACTTAACAAGCCGACCAAGTTTTGGTTTTGCCCTCTCCTTGAAAATAATCTGAAATGACGCCCCTGGGGTTCCCCCCATAGAAATTGATTTAAAAAAGAGCTTAAAGAGTCAAGAAAAAAGGTTGAGAACCAGGGGAACGAAACGACCTAGACTTCCAGGATATTTGAAGCACTGAAAGAAATAGCTGCGCCGTTACAATGTATTAATGAATCTTAGGCATCGTCAAAGTTTAAACAACAGGCTGTGTATTACAGCTTAACCCAACTGTGGCTTTCTGTCTGTTTTCTAGCCCGTACATTTTTGTGATGTTAACAAGCGCCAACAGTATTTCTTTCAGTTGAGAACAACTAAGCGTTCTTTTCAGTTATTGCCGTAGATAAAATACACCAAGCGTCTCTTCCCCCCCCCCCCCCCCCCCCCCTTCCCATTGGTTGTCCGTTCTTCAAACGTGAAGATGACCACGGCAATTATTGACTTGGGTAGTAGTCTTGACTTGATCTGTATTTTGTATAAAGTGAGTGAGAGTTGCCCAATTCGTCAGCCCCACTCTCTCGTCCTTATCTATTTGATCCAGTGGCAAGACTTGGCCAAGACGACTGAAAATGGACCAGGAGCACTTTATGCGTTCTGCGTTGAATTGTCATTGTGTTAATGTCATAAATGACGTCAGAGTTTGCCTTCTCTTAGAAGAGTTGCCATCCAAGGATAGCGAGTCCCATCCACCCGGGGTGCTGGTCATGTTTTTGCGTGTGTAGGCATTTTCTGGAGATTGGACTCCAGTCCACTAGCTTGGGATTGAACTCCAGTCCACTAGCTTGGGATTGAACTGCTGTCCACTAGCTTGGGATTGAACTGCTGTCCACTAGCTTGGGATTGAACTCCAGTCCACTAGCTTGGGATTGAACTCCAGTCCACTAGCTTGGGATTGAACTGCTGTCCACTAGCTTGGGATTGAGCTGCTGTCCACTAGCTTGGGATTGAACTGCTGTCCACTAGCTTGGGATTGAACTCCAGTCCAATAGCTTGGGATAGAACTTCAGTCCACTAGCTTGGGATTGAACTCCAGTCCACTAGCTTGGGGCATCGTTTAGGCTGGAAAAAAATTAAACTGTCAACTTTGAATGCAGTGGGCACAAAACGATGTGACGGCTCCGAGAGCAGCCTACGGATTCATTTATTTGCTGACATTTTAGATCGTGACCTGTGACTGAATGGGAACTCAGTGCCACAATGGTGTACGAAAATAAAATTTTAAGTACACGCCAATTTATGGAGAATGGACAAACCACATGAGCTAGAAAGTGTACACAATTAAGTGATTAAAAAATGCATGGTTATTATTGTTAAAATTACTTCAAAAGGAAATGTTAAAAGCGTGTACCTACCCCCCCCCCCTCCAAACATAAAAAAGAAGCAAACAACAAAAAACAACATAATCTACAAATATCTTTGACAATAATTAATTCCTTTTAACGCCATTGACCCTTGAAACCAAGTACCCTTACCCGGTTATTGATACTCAAATACTCCAGACGTCACCTTGAAGTTACTCTAAAATGATATCCTCATTAAAAAAGCCCCCCCCCCTTCCCCACCCCCCGCTCAGTACCTCCCCACCAGGACAAAAAAATCCCACAATGCACATTTATAGCTCCACCATTAGCCGCTCCTCCCTCCAGGGTTTCTGGGAACGTAAACAAATAAGACAACCCTTATTATGGCCCATTATTTGATTTCAGAACTCAGTTCCCGGTTCCCCGCGCTTGCAAAAATGTTCCCTCGTAGCGCTATAAAGTATTTGATTCGTTTATATACATGCCAGCAACTCCCCCCCCCCCCCCCCCCCCCCCCCCCCCCCCACCCCCCCCCCCCCCCCCCCCCCCCCCCCCCCCCCCCCCCCCCCCCCCCCCCCCCCCCCCCCCCCCCCCCNGAGACTTCCCGACGACACTAAACGTTCACTGGTACTCTACTAATTCCCATTCATCCTCGTGTCCCCTCCACGCTACCCCCCCCCCAAATCTTTACCCTTCCTTTAAATGTATTTTTCAAATCCATAAAAAACTGTTCTTTAGGAAGCCTTATTTCTGTAAACCTGTTAGAAATTAACGTTTAAAAAAAAAAAAAAAAGTGATTCAGCCTCCACTGAAACATTGTATTGCAACCCCACCCCTCCTTTTAAAAAAAAAAAACTCCAAAGCTCCTGACATTTTGTATACGCTCTTGCTGAAAGGTGTGGAGGCTCGTTTTATGGAAGCATTTTAAAAGTTATCCCATAGAACTCCACCGATGCCCTGGGTACATTGTCCTTTCCTGAAATTCAGGCTTGAGAGAAGTCTCGAAACTTAGTTTCTGTGTGTGTGTTTTTTTTCTTGTTTTTGTGAGTAGGATTTAGAATGTCTCTCCACCCCACCCGTCCCACCTCCTTTCCTTCTACTGACCCCTCCCACCTCCACCCCACTCCTCTTATCTATAACTTTTTCTCGGACTTACAGGAGCTTGGGGGGGGGGGGGAATCCATTGATCCGGCTTCCCGTTTGCTATCTAAAGAATTAGTTTATTATTTTACAGCGTGTGATCAAGAGAATGTCCTGAATCGATGCAAAATTATGTCTACCCAAAACTTATTTGCTCACATGACATTGACTCAGTGGCGTAGGAAGGGGGTGGTCCGTCCTCAGGTTGGACGATTTCTTTTACATGGAGGTGGGTCAGATTTTTCCGAAAACTGCATTTTTTTTCCCGGTGGAAAAGGGTTGGGGGGGGGGTGCAGCAAAAATCTTGGCACGCCCCGTGAGGCACTTAACCTAGCTGTATACGCCACTTCATTGACAACTTATAGCTATACACGTGACTGCATTGACAAGAATTTCTTCAGAACTTTTGAGGCAATGAAGTAACCAAAGCGTTTAGAAGAGTCAACATTTAATATCCTTATTTTGCGGTGAAGTTTATAAAGCTAATTGATTTATGTAAATGATTACGTCGTTAAGGCCTTACTCGGTTTTACGGTCATCCGGTCACGACAAGGCTCATTGTCCGAGGTATACGGTATTCTATTGGTGTACTTGAACAACAGCCGGAGCCATCACGTGGGCCCTGCTATACATGAGGCTCAGGGACGACGTTTGGGTAAGCCAAGGTGGGGCATTAGCCCCAACCCCCTTCTCGCCGAATTTGCAGATTTTTATTTAAATTGCTATTTACTGTGGCGTCTAAAGTAATAAGCAACTTAACAAACCGACCAAGTTTTGGTTTTGCACCCACTCTCCCCCTGAAAAAACCCCCACCTGAAACGACGCCCCTGATACGCCTGTATGAGGCCTTAGATATTTTAGGGCTCACAGTAATGTGATGTGGTACAATATTAAAACTATCACATTTGAATAAACAATGCATCAATCCTAAATGGGTGGAAGGTCCCTCCAAAAGTCATGTGACGGTCTCTGACGATAAGTCAAGGCAGCGATGGTCTGTTTGCGATGCGACGAAAAATATAATTTGAATAATTATTTTATTTGTTTGTTTTTTTAAATCAAAATTTTTAACGTCGTAAGCTCAAACATTTGAAAACAAAATTTGAACATACGATCCCCCGCCCATATTGCCCCTGTGCCAGATTTTTCCTCGGGCGAACGCTAACTGGACAAATGACTAACAATCAATGATCAGAGACAACCGCTACCTGATATCTCAAACACTGATCGACCTTGTCGGACAGATTATCACAGCCCGGCCCAGTAGGAGCGGTATCACGGTGTGTGTGTTGTTGGACCGCTGGCCAGTTAGGTGGCCTTTTGGGGGAGTGAGCCGATGGCCCGCGGTCAGTGAGAGTCCACGTGGTGCGGGCGCGGGGGGGGGGGGGGGGGAGGGGGCGCCACATGAGAGATGTGAGATGGGGCACGTGTAACAGATGGTACAGGCACGCTTCCTTTTCAAGGTGGGGCGGGGGGGGGGGTGTGTGGGGGGGGGGGGGGGGGGGGCCGGGGGGGGGGGGGGGGGGCGGGGGGGGGGGGGGGGGGGGGGGGGGGGGGAGGGGGCGCCACATGAGAGATGTGAGATGGGGCACGTGTAACAGATGGTACAGGCACGCTTCCTTTTCAAGGTGAGTTTCAGAGGTCATGGTGATTGTTGGGGGGTCCTTTATGGGTGATACCATGTTTGTGCTTTCATATTTTAACATTGTGATAATGAATGTCGCCTGAAAATGATGCAGACCGTACCACGGATAACAAAAATTGTTATAGGAATTAACGCATCTATTTTCGGGGAGGAGGGGGGGGGACAAATGTAATCATTGAGTTCGAAAGACTTCACCCAACTTGGCATGATATGAAAATACATCTGCAGACGTTCAAATGTCATACCCGTAAATCCCTGGCGTAAGAAGATAGGCGTCGATGGGACGGTCCCCCCGGGGGGGGGGGCACTTTTACACCTATTGAAAGGCGGAATTTTAAGGCAAAGTTTTTTGGCCGTGGGGGGGGGGGGTAAAAATCTTGACTCGCCCGCAAAGTTTTTTGGCCGTGGGGGGGGGGGTAAAAATCTTGACTCGCCCCGGGCGGCACTGACCCTAGCTACGTCACTTCCGTAAAGTTTTAGGAAATAAACGGCAGACGGTAATAGAAGACCTAAGACAAATCAATGGGCGTGTCGACAAAAAGCCGTCGTTCGCGAATAGAAACGAGCGCACAATAAAATAATATTTAAATGGCTTATCTTAAAAAAAAAAAAAATAAATTATCAACCCGTAAAGTTATTGCATGCCATAATTAAATACAGAACGGCAAAAGACAAGGAGAAGCAGAGAGAGGCCAATCTTAATGTACAAACTATCTACACGAGGACACAGTTAATAGAACAAAACGGGCTTTGATTCTGAGCCGTTATTTACTGTAGACATACACAAATAAAATAAATAAAAAATATACCGGTAATGTTTCTGAGGCGAAGGATTTTGGACTTCCTGGTTATTTTGTCTCAGAAACATTTTCCTGATAGAACTTTAGACAAAATTTCTATTACCTTTATTTGTCTGATGTCATGCCGTGTTAAATTGTATTATAATTTCTTTACCCGAAATACCATTTGGTTTTGTCATTGAAATCATCAAGTCAAATTCAATTAAAATTCCATTGAAATTCTATGCTCTATACTGAGACTGAGACCGAATCTTTGTCTCCGACTCAATAGTCCCGCGGGTGTAGCAGAGTTTCCTCCCGTCAATAGTATTGGTTGAATTTTCATGTAGTCTTGAAGATGCAACTATATTTTAACGTTACGAATGATGATCTCGTGGAAATGTCATCCGAATAGCATTTAGTTAAAATGGGCCCAGACACGCAGCGCCGCCATTCGCACCTGGGTCCCATTAGACCATTGCTGCTATTCGGATGACATTTGTGGTATAGTTTATTTTAGTTAAACTTAAGAATTAAGTTTACAAACCTGTAGTCCATTCAATTATCTTTCATTTGATACCTCATTTCGTCTTACAAACCCAACAATAATATTTTAAATAGTGTTTTAAATCCCAAATGTTTCACTTCTGGTACCCGGGTGCGAATAGTCGCAGCCAATTATTAATATCAGTAAATGGAACCAAAAGTCACAGAAAGAAAAAAATATAGGAAGAAAATAATAAAATATGAAAATCCGACGCGTTGACACAAATAACGAATCAATTAATAGATTATAAAAGTCTGATTGTAAAACAATGAAAACAAAATAATTTCGATTTTAATGTTACGAGCATATTTGAGGAGGGCACTCAGAAATTTGGACAAGATTGGGGAACAACTAACTGAACATGTGAATTTTTTTTTATATCTTTCGGTCCAACGCCGCATCGACCACATTGTGAGACCATTGGTGCTTAGTCTGGATAGTGTTATAACTAAACTACTACCATAATGTAGTGCCCCTTGCTTTACCTTTGAGTTCTTTACTATGGGAGATGTGTTGAGGAGATTGAGAGGCAGATTAATTTAAATAACAATAAAATACACATTAAAAACTTACAAAATATATAATTTATTATCACCCCTAGCGAGAGTCAAGTCACATGACAATCCTTTTGGATGAGAGCTTAATCTCCGCCCCAATCGCTTGCTACCAGTTATTGTTATTCAATCTTTGATGTTCTATTCCATTGGCTTCATGCATAACACTATAACTGATTATAAATAAAGCGTAGAATTAAATGCGTGGTTATAATATGTATGCATAACACATGTACATATGACATATTTAATCCCAAGCGAGATATATATAATGCGCCGTCTTTTACTTCCATTGAGTGATATCTAGTCTATAATAATCCATTTATATGGACCTACAAATAAAATTACGGTTAGTAAAAAGCTTTTTCTATGACGTTTATCGATGACTTTCTTTTTACTGTGACGTATTTTATGCCAACAGGGACGCATATCCAATTACCAAATAATAAATTTTAATACCAATTTTAAAAAAAACTACAATTTACAAGGAATTGTTGAAACTTAACGGTCTTCCAGATTTTTCATCTCGACTTAAGAGGAACTAAATGCATCTATTCTATTAGATTAAAATAAAAGTTAATATTTGCACACAAAACAACTTCGAGCGCAAGGATCACAGTTAAATAGAGACATAACGAAACTTACGGTTCTTATTTATAACAGAGATGTCAATCAACCGAGTTTTCAGCAGAGACATCAATCAACTTACTGTTCTTATAATAGACAGCAATCAACTAACCGTTCTTATAACAGAGACATCAATCGACCGGATTATTCTAATTACTTTCTGTTTTGCCTGGTCTTTTCTGACAGTCGATTGCCCGGCCCCACCCCATTCTTTTAAATACGAGAAAATACAAATACAATTTAAAAAATCAGTAAAAACAAAATTATTAAACTCCTTGAATGTTGAACTTAATTTTGTCTTTAAACATGTCTTCAAAAATGTCTTCAAAATGTTTTCAAACATGTCTTCAAAAATGTCTTCAAAATGTTTTTAAAAATCCAATATACAAAAAAAACAAAAAACAAACAAAAAACAAACAAAAACAACAACACAACTACAACACCAAACACGCAGCTGAGTTTCCCGCCACACAAGATGGCCGAGATGTCAACACCTGGAAGCGGACATGTTAGCAAACAACACTGAGCAGACGTCGGACGGATGGCGTAACGTAGTACGCTAAGCTTGTGTGTTGAATGATAGCATACAGGACTTGGATCGATGCGAGCCCAGCCACCGCCAGGCCTGTGTCCGTCTGACAACGTCAGCACACACCAACAATGGCACCGGTCGGAGGTACTGATGTGGTGGCAATGACGCAACCCCGAGACAGCATGTCTAGAAAACTGAAAACGTCGTCCAGATCCGCGACCCGCAGACAAAGTATCTTATGACCTAACCCGATCACAGTCGTCCCCCCCCCCATCCCCTCCCCCAAATCCATTTAAAGTTACGTAAGCCCTCCCAACCACAGCTTAATTCAAAAGAATAAATAATAATAATTTTAAAAACACTAAAAATAAAACTTTTGTTGATATTGAAACCATGACTGTAGAAGTGTGACAAGTCACTTACATCACTCTTAGGGAGAACTTCTGACAAGTCACTTACATCACTCTTAGAGAGCACTTCTGACAAGTCACTTACATCACTCTTAGGCAGCACTTCTGACGAGTCACTTACATCACTCTTAGGGAGAACTTCAGACGATTCACATACATCACTCTTAGAGAGCACTTCTGACAGTCACATACACTACTCTAAGAGAGCACTTCTGACAAGACACATACATCGCTCTTAGGGAGCACTTCCGACGTGTCACATACATCACTCTTAGAGAGCACTTCTGACGATTCACATACACTACTCTAAGAGAGCACTTCTGACAAGACACATACATCGCTCTTAGGGAGCACTTCTGACAAGTCACATACATCGCTCTTAGGGAGCACTTCTGACAAGTCACATACATTACTCTTATAGAGCACTTCTGACAAGTCACATACATTACTCTTATAGAGCACTTCTGACAAGTCACATACATTACTCTTATAGAGCACTTCTGACAAGTCACATACATCGCTCTTAGGGAGCACTTCTGACAAGTCACATACATTACTCTTATAGAGCACTTCTGACAAGTCACATACATCGCTCTTAGGGAGCACTTCTGACAAGTCACATACATTACTCTTATAGAGCACTTCTGACAAGTCACATACATTAATCATACATCGCTCTTAGGGAGCACTTCTGACAAGTCACATACATTACTCTTATAGAGCACTTCTGACAAGTCACATACATCGCTCTTAGGGAGCACTTCTGACAAGTCACATACATCGCTCTTAGGGAGCACTTCTGACAAGTCACATACATCGCTCTTAGGGAGCACTTCTGACAAGTCACATACATCGCTCTTAGGCAGCACTTCTGACAAGTCACATACATCGCTCTTAGGCAGCACTTCTGACGAGTCCCAAACATTGCTCTTAGGCAGCACTTCTGACGAGTCCCAAACATTGCTCTTAGGCAGCACTTCTGACGAGTCCCAAACATTACTCTTAGGCAGCACTTCTGACGAGTCACATACTATTATTAGAGAAGACCTACCACAAGTAACAACTTTCGGCTTATAACAAGAAGGGAGATTTACATTTAGTTTTTTAAAAATTATTTATGTTTGTATAATTTAGATATACACCCCCACTCACCATCTTCTGCTCTTCTCCCACACATCCACTCAGCACCCCCACTCACCATCTTCTGCCCTTCTCCCACACATCCACTCAGCACCTCCACTCACCATCTTCTGCCCTTCTCCCACACATCCACTCACCACCCCACTCACTATCTTCTGCCCTTCTCCCACACATCCACTCACCACCCCCACTCACCATCTTCTGCCCTTCTCCCACACATCCACTAAATGTTAGAGGAAAAGCTTGTAACAGTTGATGGACGGATTGAAATAAATTATTGATTTGAAAAGCGAAAAGAAGAGAAAAATCCCCCAATAAAAAAAACAAAGAAACAAAACAAAACATTGTAAGGAGTCATCTGGATAGACATCGACATTAGCATTGATATAGACATTGACATAGACATTGACATTGACATAGACATAGACATAGACATAGACATTGACATAGACATTGACATTGACATTGACATAGACATAGACATAGACATAGACATTGACATTGACATAGACATTGACATTGACATAGACATTGACATAGACATTGAAACAGACATGGACAAATAAAGTTAAATTTTAGTAGAATAATTTTTTTTTATCGCTACGTCGGCTACCAAAAAACAAACAATCCAACAATTTGGTCAACACCCAATTCCCCACCTAAAAGTAAATGACAGGAAGATGGGGGGAGCGGGGGTGGGAGTGTGGGGAGGGGGGCATTCGGTCTACTTCATACATAAGATATGGCTTCTGTATGATGTGTATTTTTTTTGTTTGTGGCTTCCGTGAATTTTTACCTTGACTGAGGGTGGCAAAAGCAAAGACCTCCCCCGGGCGTCAAAAACTTAAACTACTCCACTACGTTAAAACCATGCTGGACATGCGCTCCAGGGCGTCAAACACGAGATTCATCTCTACTGATACAGAATACAGATTAACATAACGGATTAACGGCACATTCATTCATTCCTTCATTCCTTCATTCATTCATTCATATCATTTTCAAGCAATGGCAATCTCTTTTAAAGAATCTCCTTTAACATCTTTATCATTTCAGATTTTCATTTGATTTCCTGATTTAAAATTAAGTATTTTAATTTCATTATTTCACTTCTGTCTTTAAAACAATGTGAAACCTGAACCGTCTCCCAGAGATGGTCGCGCCAGTTAATCCTTTTATTTAAATGTTACACTCGTCCTGGCGAGCGAGCAGCCTCTCGTCTCCGGCACCCCTCGTTAACTGACACATATCCAGGGAGTGGGCGGGGTCTGGGAGAGAGAAATGGGCGTGGCTACTCATCCCCCCCCCCTCTCCTGGAGACGCCACTCAGACACCGAATCAATTCGCGACTGGTGGACGAGTGGGGGGGGGGGGGGAAAAACCGTCGGGGAGGTCACGGGGGCCGCGGGNCCCCCCTCTTGCGGGAATCGGGTTTCCGAGAAGAAGGTTAGGTCTAAGGAGTGAAATTGTTGAAAAAACCGGTTGTTGGGGGACCCGTCTCTGCTCATTTCATTGGCACCTCAGCGTGCGATCAGTGTCCGGTGCTCCGCTTGAGTGGACTTGATATTTGCTTGTGGACCATTTCACACCATCATTCAGGACTCTTGGATTCATACGTTTTTAAAAAGAATTTTTCCCCTCTACTTTTTAACCGGTGTAAGGTATCCAAACATCATCCCCTAACACTGTGTTATTTATGTGTGTTCAGGAGCTCAGTTTCAAACGCGTGCAATTTAAATTTAATATCGAAATGATCAGCCGTAGTGCAATTTAAAATTGTTAAAAAAAAAGAGGAATAGGTCCAAGAATCGAACGTCTCTGAGTGTCGGAGTCGTCCCATCTTGGCTCACGGTATGTCTTGATGTGACGATTGTCGTAGCTGTTGTTATCAGAGACCCCCCCGTCGTTTGATTTACTTACGCCCGACGTAGTTGTGAAGAAAGATGACGGCTTGCGTCCCGAACGTTGAAGACAGATCTATCCTTTTTGCCAGGAGATGAATTGCATGGCTTTATATAAAAATAAAATAAAAATAAATGTATATATATATATATATTTGGTTGATCACAACATAAGCACTAAACCGTGAGAGTTGTAAGCGTATAATGACATATGACATCTGTTATGACATATCTCTCTCGAAGCCACATTTTGGAGTCACTCCAAACGCCCGCGGGTATCTGAAATATGATTTACAAAATAAAAGTTGAAGGTTCGGAGCATCATTTGTAGATTTAGAATTTAGCCCACGTTTGGCTTTTGGAATTTGCTAAATCTATAACGTTAAATTTAATGATTTCCTGTTTGATTTCAGTGTTGCAGTAATTTTAGATCTGATTGATAAAGTAAGATATCGCAGGTGACTTTGACTTTGATTATCTGATAATTGCGTGTATATTTACCGTACACATCTATACATTCCATTTTGTGGAGCTTAGCTAACTTTAAAATAGGTTTAAAAAAAAAAAAAAAAAAAAAAAAAAACAATAAAAAAAAAAAAAAAAAAAAAAAAAAAAAAAAAAAAAGAAAAAAAAANACCAGATGACATCTCAGAAAAGCGTACTTTATAACTATTATACCAGATGACATCTCAGAAAAGAGTACTTTATTACTATTATACCAGATGACATCTCAGAAAAGCGTACTTTATAACTATTATACCAGATGACATCTCAGAAAAGAGTACTTTATTACTATTATACCAGATGACATCTCAAAAAAGAGTACTTTATTACTATTATACCAGATGACATCTCAGAAAGAAATCTTATAAATTCATGACGTAACTGTAAACATTAATATATTTTTTTCTTAAATTGCACACAAAAAAAAAAAAAACAACAAAAACAAAAAAAAAGAGACGGTGAGTAATTCTTGGTTGGTTCGAGTGAGATGAAATCAAACAAAAATCGGCAATGACAGCTTTCAGCATGGCTTAAAGCGTGCGACTAAGGGTGCATTTTATGAAGAATATATCGAACAATTATAAAATGCATGCATTCAGAGGCGTAGCTAAATGGGGGGGGGGGCAGATGTACCCCGGCGCCAGACAAAACAGGGGGCTCAAGAATGGTTTAATGGTAGTTTATTGATAAACATATGTTTAAGAGTTGAAGGTGGGAGGAAACATGAATCTAGCCCGGGGCGCGCGACACTCAACAAGCAGCATTAATTTATGTCCAATCTGCAGCTATTTTATAGATATTGACTTGGGCTTGTGATTTTACTTTTGAGGATCAATGTCTGGTAACGAAACTAACCCCGACACTGTTGCTATTGTAAATACAATACAATTATAATGTTAGAACAGTAACATCACAGTATAGAACAGTAACATCAGAGTATTACGACTATAAACATTTATAGACAATGGTATTTTTCTTCGTCTGTTTCTACTTAAAAACATATTTTCACGATATTCAAATAACAGAATTGATGTAGTTTTTGGTCTAACAACCCAAATAATGATTTAAACGTGAAGTTAACTGGTCATAAATGTGATGAAATAATTGTCTAGTCTATAGACTTTTAATAAATTATAGGTTCAACTAAAAAACAACAACAGAAGTGTTTAAAGTATCAGAAACTTATGCCAGTTGGGCTACTTTAACACTACTTAAAAAGAAAATTAAAAAAAAAAAAAAAAAAAAAAACAACAACAAAAAAACAACTAATTACGTTACGAGTATTTCGAGTTTTTAAATTTAATCCAATTAATGTATTCGTCTTTCTAGCAGATAAACTTGAAAGATAATATCAAGAAGATCTGGCGTCCTTGACATGATATATATAATATATTTTTAACAATGACTACATCGTAACCAAGTGACGAACACAACCTGGGCAGGATCTTATCACAATGTATCGCAGTGCATCGCAGTGTGATCTTGAAAGATCTTGTTAGTGGCTACCAGCCTTACATTATAACGTGTCCGCACTGTAGTGTATGCGATACATTTTATCTATTGTGCTGGATCTGAATTTGTTGATCATTTTGAGGAGTTAGAAGAAGGAGAAGAAGCGGAACCATCGCAATGAGTCTCAGTGTTGGAGGGTACCCGCAAAGTTATCCTCATCACCCACACCACCATCAGCCGCACCATTACCACCACCCAAACCATCTTCAGAACGGCGGAATGGGCGGCGCCATCACGGGGGGCGGCGGCGGCGGCATGCCCTCTCCGAGCGCCCCACACGACTTTTACGGCCCGTACCCGCACCATCAGATGCCCCGCTACCCGGAGCACCCCGACACCGCCACGGCAGCAGCCGCCGCCGCCGTCGCGGCCTCCAGCGGCTACTTCCCCAACTGGATGCTGTCCCCGCCGCCCGAACTGACCACGGTGTCCGGGCACATCCCAGACGGCTACCACAGCTTCGGGGCGCCGGGCGCCAACTCCCCGGGGGGCACTCACTACCAGTCTTTCATTCAGTACGAAAACGGCGTGCCCGTGCGCTGTATCAAGCGCAGGGTCACGGCCAACAAGAAAGAGCGCCGCAGGACGCTGAGCATCAACAACGCGTTCGCCCAGCTCCGCGGCTGCATCCCAAACGTTCCATCAGACACAAAGCTGTCCAAGATCAAGACGCTCAGACTCGCCACCAGCTACATCTCGTACCTCATGGACATCCTCGCCAAGGATGACCCCGAACTCTCGAGGTCGGGTTTCAAAGCGGAGCTGACCAAGAAAGTGGCGTCCAACCCAGGTCTGGTCACCGCGGCGGCGGTCAGCAACAACAACAGCAGCAGCAGCAACAACGGCATCGCCCCGCAAATGAACATGGCTGGCAGCAACAGCATTAAAATGGATGGATCCATGACCATGGCTATCACGCAATCGCGGTCAATATTGGACAGATCAGAGGAGAAGAGGAAACGAGAGTCGGTGAGTTAAACAGCAATATTACCTAATATGTGTGTGTTTGTGGGTGGGTTATTGGAGTGTTATAACACATGTTGATGTCCATAAGGTATTTCATAGGCTGTGCCTCGCGGTCCTCGTGTGTGTCCAAAGCTTACATTCTCTAGGGAGGGTTTCAATTACTTTCATTTGAAAATTAATTACATTTTTAAGGTAACAAGGAACAACGATTTAAAAAAAAAAATGTTTGCATGTTTTTAAATTCAAAATGATTTAACGTTAACATGTCTTTCCGCCGCGTAATCCACAATCTCAAAAGAAATAAAGCACACACAGACACAAATCGATCAGTATTGAGCACAAGAGAGATAGGATTCAATCCTCGCCAGCTTATACATTAAAGATAATGACTTTACACCAGAGCTGGAAGTGTTTCTATAATACACTGTAAAATGTATTAAAATCTATATAATCATACAAGTGACGATAACTGAGATTTGTTTGACACATTTAACCAAAACTTCACTTAAACCAACTTTTTTAAAAAAGGCAGGGGGGGGGGAGGGAGAGGGGGAGGGAGAGGGGGAGGGAGAAGGAATACCTAGAAATAAAAATATTTAATATCTACCTCAATTAAATTAACACAAGTTACAACTTATGATATGTTAATAAGCTTCATATTTACAATTTAATTAATTGTCGGCCGTTGGGTCGACCCCCCACCCCACCCCACCCCACTCCAAAAACCGACGTGGAAACATTTCTATAACCTACATAGCGGATATTTTTGTGTATATTTATATATATATATATGTATACATCTATATTAAGTGAAGTATAGAGAAGACACGAGGATTTAAAAACAAACAAACAAACAAATAAACACATCTTTAAAGTAAAATGAAATCATTGAAAGTTATTCAACTATAATTCATCTCCGCCATACGAGTAGAGATGAGAAAATGTTATTTTCGCATTCTCTGATGCACCCTGTGTGTTTACTCCTGCGTGTGAGCCGTGTGTGTGAGTCGCCTCACGCCCCACACCAGTTGTAGGACCTCACCGGTAAGTGCTGCGGTCGTAAATGTCACCAGGTTTGCGTTCCTGAAACTGGATGGACAGTTATGTACATGTTTGGGGGAACACGGGGGGAGGGGGGAGGGTATGAAAATACTACAGAGTAAGCGACGCCCTGGAGGGAGGCATATTGTACTTCATAGTTTTCTCATGGGATATCATTGTGGTAGAGCGAGACTTTCGCATCATTAATGTACTTCCATGCCCTTTGTAACTATAAGCAATGTTTTAATCTGAAAATAAAATTTCTTTTAATATATATATATAAAAGTACGAATAAAAACCACCGTATATACTTTGAGTCTTCAAAAGAAAAAAGAAACCGAACCGATTCATTAATCGCAGTGGACCTACAGTTGACATCTTGAATAAAAGAAGAAAATTTAAATGGGTTTATAGAACATCTTTAAATGAATTTTATGTACGACAAATATTATTTTTTCCGCCAAGAATTTTTCATTTTTCTTGTTTTTCCCCCCTTCATGGCGCGTCTTTAAGTCTAAGTCTAAATTTAGGTCTAAACTATCCTGAATTAAGAACCGCTGTACGTTAAACTCCTCCCCCCCTTCCCTCGCCCCACACACACACTTTTTGGGTTGGAATTTTACATAATCGTTTCCAACTTCTCTTGTAATTCTAGCAAGAATGTTAACATGACAAAAACAAATCACATTTCATTCTTTGGGAACTGCTCACCATCCCTCCCCTCACCACGCACGGCCACTTCTATCTGGCGCTCTGTTTAATGAGTTGTAGAATTGGACGGTCTTACAACTGAAGAGATGCACGTTTTTTTTGTTTGTTTTTTTGTTCTTTGTTTCATAAGTACGAGTTGAAATCGTTGAAAACATTCAACACCGAATGACAGGTGGGTATTTTAAAGAGCACTTCACCTTTTTTAAATTTTCATTTTAAAATAATCTTTAGATAATCAGGATGCCGTACGCCCTTATGGGCCGGAGCACCCAGCCCCTCCCCCTCCCCCCTTTGCGCTCATATTATGCGAACTACATTTGACAGGTTCAAGCATACATTTCACACATCCTCATAATTAGAAGGCATTAGCAACGAATGCCCCCCCCCCCAAACACACACACCCACAAGTCTGTGCCTTGAAGCTGTTGTATAATGACTCGGGGGGGGGGGGGGGGAAGAGGATGGCCTTGACTTGATTACTTCAACCTTAATTTGATACTTTTATAGAGTGTCCAAAAGTCATGATTACGGCATCATATAGGAAGAATACTCAGGATCCTCGAACAATTACCGCAGAGTAATCTGAACTCTAATAAAATGACAATAAAAGTAAATTATTTTTCCCGTTCCATATTTACATTCACCAGTTCATTCAGTTATTCACCAATGAAGTTCACCACAGTTCCAAAAAGGTTTTATGAACAGCTTCATTCCATCCCAAGTTGAAATAGTCATAGTTGAAATGGTCTCATTTGCGTAATGAAGTTACTGGATATGGCGCATACATATATGCATATTACAAAAAATTCTTAGGAATTCGAATGGAATTTTTCTTGACATGTTTCCGGTCAGCAAGGGACGAAGGGAAAAAAAACAAATTTGATATCACCCGAACATCTTTGGGACATTTAAAAGCTTGAGTGGGTTCACGAGTTGGTCGATAAAACGGTCCCACATTTCCCCCCACCCCCTCCCCCCTCGGTACCGCTCTACGCCCGGAGTATACTTATCTATAGTCACCTATGTGCCGGACCACACAGTGTGAGTGGGGCATAACTAGGCGTGAACTCCAAGGTGACACGAGTTATGTCTGAGGCAATCTCCCAGCGAGCAGTTCTCTCTCCCCCCCCCTCTTGTCTCGCCACCGATGGCTACTTGCCGACCCTAAACATGCCAACAATTTACGAGCCCTACTTCACATCTTCAACTCTTTCGTGGCATTCCCCTTTGCGCCATTTGTGAGTCTTCCAGCTCTTGGAGAACCGCCGTGAGTAGGACAAAATATTATCTGGGAGCTCTTTTTCTTTTTTTTTTAAACGTTTCCCGGTTTTCTATTGTCTTGGGGAATGCAGGGTAATTCAGGGTAATCTAAGGAAAGATGATGATTTCGTCATAAATATCAAATACCGTTATCTATATCTGACGGGCTGGCAAAAATCAAATTTATGATTTGATGTAATTTCGAAAGGGTAAAAAACAACAGTAAAACGAGTGTGTGTGTGGGAGGGGGGGGGAAGAGTCGGTCTCTGATGCATTGATGTGACGTCATAACGGACCTCTAATGCATTGATATGACGTCGTAACGGACCTCTGCATTGATGTAAAATTATAACGGAGCTGTGATCCATTGCTGTGACGTCATAACTGACCACGCAAAAAAAAAAAAAAAAAAAAGAAACTGACTTTTGTTCTTTTAATTTCAGAGACCGTCTCTCTCTCTCTTTCTCTCACTTTCTCTCTCTTTCTCTCTCTTTCTCTCTCTTTCTCTCTCTCTCTCTCTCTCTCTCTCTCTTTCTCTCTATCTATTTCTCTTTCTCTCTCTCTCTCTCTTTCTCTCTATCTATTTCTCTTTCTCTCTCTATCTCTCTTTCTCTCTCTCTCTCTCTCTCTCTCTCTTTCCCTCTCTCCCCCACCCGCCCCCTTACATTCACAATTCCTTCCACTCATAACTTTTAACTTTTGTCCGGAGTAAATGTTTCATCAGAGTATTTTCTCACCGTTCCGAAAAAAAAAACCCAATTAACGTTATTTTTCACCGTGTTATTTGATTATATTTAAAATTAGGAAAGTTGTGTGTGTGGTGGTGTGTGGGCTGTTCAATTCTCCATATAACATTCTTATATTTCTTATACCCCCCCCCCTTTTTTTGCCGTTGCCACTAATGAGGTGTAAATGTACTGTTTTGGTGAGTCCCGTCATTTGTTAGGATGTGTCTAACACGGGGAAATCCCGTTTCTTCTCGCCTGGTGCGCAGCCACACAAACGTCACATCCGTGGGTGTGTCAGAAATAATTGAATAAGAACCATAAAAAAAAAAGTAAATTTAAAAAAACCAACACGATTGAATGAATTGATACTTAGAAAACAACACAACTAAAAATAACCAACAACTTCAGAACACAAAAATGTGAAGTTCTTCTATAAACTCAGATTAGAAATAACTAAAAAGAAGTCAAGAAAGAAAGAATGAACCTCTGGTCACGTGACGGTGTAAGTTAGTGCGAGGCTGCACTTACAAGAAGAACAGTCTTGTTCAAACCATTTACTCATTAAACTGTTCAAAAAATTGAAACTTTTATCTTACTGAAAACTATTTTAAAGACTAGACTCTAATAATAATTAGCCAAAATGAAATAAGACCCTCTCCCTAAAAAAAAACAACAAAAAAAACAACAAAAAAACCCCAAAAAACAAACAAATAACAAATAACAAACAAATCACAAACA
This sequence comes from Lymnaea stagnalis, assembly GCA_964033795.1. Taxonomy (NCBI): domain Eukaryota; kingdom Metazoa; phylum Mollusca; class Gastropoda; family Lymnaeidae; genus Lymnaea; species Lymnaea stagnalis. The sequence goes on along the minus strand of CAXITT010000373.1, from coordinate 404,752 downwards.
ACAAATCACAAACAAACAACAAACAACTATTTAGTTCAGATTATGTAAGACTTAAAAGTATAAAACCAAACACTCTAACGTAGGTCTACTACAGAAATGATGTATCATACAACACAAACATCAGTGTCAACACTACTACAGAAATGATGCATCATACAACACAAACATCAGTGTGAACACTACTACAGAAATGATGTATCATACAACACAAACATCAGTGTGAACACTACTACAGAAATGATGGAACATACAACACAAACACTACTACACACATTGACTTTTTACAAATACAAGTTTTGGTACACACATTATTTAGTGAGTTTCAATTAAAGTGAAATTGCCATTAAGGAGGCACAGTGATTAAATTAATTAACAGATAAATTAACAGATAAATTAACAGATAAATTAATTGATAAATTAATAAACATAATAGTATCGATAATCGTTACATATCAGTCCTCAAAGGGTGCTGTGCTGGCGAAGACTTTGGTCTCTACTACATCATCTGACCTCTTAACTACACTCCTTAAACCCGTTTGGTTCAACTTGAAATAAATTCCTTGCAGCCGTAGCCTCTACCCAAAACAAATACCTTCATTCCGCTCTATGCCGTCTGAAAAAATGACATGTGGCCTTAAACCGTACAAAGATTTTCAGTTTCATCCAATTCCTGCGCAACCCAAAACGCCTTGCCCGCACGGCTTATCCGGAGAGCTCATTATTATTTATGACAAAAGCTGTTCCATGCCCACATTCTATCATCGCTAAAATAGATCTATTTGCTAACGCGCCCTATCTACCGGCCGTAAAAAATATACACACGAAAATTACTGCGCGTCTCCGTCAGATTTCATTGAGGGACACCTGGTGTGCTCCCGGCACGACATCAGAGCTATCAATCTGCGCATGCGCTCAGGGTGGTAATCTTGGACGGTTTCAGAAGCGAAGTTTTCCCTTCCGGAACCGTTCAAGCCAAACACCGAATGTTGCGAAAAAAATATTCCGAAGACTTACTGACTCGGGCATTTGTTGGCTTACAGCTTCAGTGATTCTACTTCAATGATGGAACTGGGAACCGTCTCTACTTCAATGATGGAACGGGGAACCGATTCTACTTCAATGATGGAACTGGGAACCGATTCTACTTCAACTTCAATAATTAATGACTCCCTGTAGCGTAAAATATGTCCTGTTGTTTATTTTTTTTTGTTTTTTTTGTTGGACGTATTGACCGTATTAAAATTTCTCGTCCGGAGCTGTGAACATAGAATAATCATTTAAAACGACTGGTCATATTAATGCTTGTGTCCATACTACTTTATCACCCAATTGTTGATGATATGTCCTATTTCTTTGTTTGTTTGTGGACGAATTGAACATAGCAAGCGAAAAGCATATTAATTTTGCATTTCTCGTCCGGAGCTGTGAACATAGAATAATCATTTAAAACGACTGGTCATATTCATGCATGGATCCATACTGTTTAATCATTGGGGTGATTTGGTGTAGTGCAGTGGTCGCCAAACTCATTAGTCAAAAGAGCCAAAAATCAGCAGCAGGACGATTTAAAAAAAAAAAAAATGAGAACCATGTTTTTTGGAGGTAAAACCGATTTGTGGCCGACTGGCCGAGGCACACTCAGGTCGTTAAAGAGCCGCAAGCGGCTCGCGAGCCGCGATTGGCTGACCACTGGTGTAGTGTAAAAGAGAAAGCTCTTCGGAGGAGGAAGCCAGGAAGGAATACATTTGGTTGTAATTAGGAATGGTTGCCCGTGGAACACGGATCAGACCGCTACATATTCCACGTGTTATTAAATCGATTGCTCACATATTTGTCGTTACAAATGAAATGTTAACATGTTTCTTACCACTAAACCGTGTTGTTCCATAACATTTTCATAAGTATTGCGATACATGCTTTCCATCGTGTTGCTGGAGGAAGTAGATCGGAATGCGACAGAATTCCGCGAAATGTTCAAAAAAGTCAAATCTTAAAAGTAGATTAAAAGGATATTTTGCAAGCTTAATTTAAAATGTTTGAAAGTAACTTATTATTTTTTTTTAAAAATTCATTACACGATACGTTCTATAGTGTATCTTTATTTTATTTATCGTGTTTAAAGAAAAATCATTTTCATTTATATCTGAAGATTATCTTAGAAATTCATTTATTATTCTTAAAACGAGGACATTTAATTTTAATTATATCACATTCAATTATCAGCATACACTTAACTAGAAAATAAATTAAGGGAATTTAAATAGATAATGAATAAACATTAAATCATTTTAAAAAAAAAATGTATGTAGCTTAAAGATTGAATTTTCAAAGGTATTGAATTCAGTGAAAACGAAATGTTAGAATTCTATGTTTGAACAGACATGACATTTTGGGGGTTCTGCACGACATTTTCCCGCCAGATGTTTTCGGTTGGCCCTGTCTGATTGTAAACTGTGTGGACTGGTCGAGGAGGAGGGGGGGGAGGTAACTGGTGTGGGAGGGGTGGGGTGGCTGTCCTCACCCCCTGGGAAATAAATAAACACAAAAATTGACTGCGCTTGTATTTCTATTGACTTAGATCTATGCATGGAGTTTCACTGCTGTTCATTTAATTGAACCGAATTCAAGCCTGGTTTGTAATGTGACAATGTCACTTTTTGTGTCAACTTATCGCGTGACAGAGACTTTGAGATTATGTTTGAATACAATTCAACTTCATACACGTCGAACAATCGGTGATGAATAAAACAAATACCAGTTTACCTATAATGTATTTTTAAAAAAAAATCAATTTTCAAGTAAAGATTTTGTGCAGCATAATTTAGCTACCAGTAACTTCAAATATTTTTGGTTTAACATAAATTATGTGCTCATTGTTTAATTTTTGAAATCCCCGACCAAATATAGGTTCGATTTGATTGATTATTAAGTTATATTACTGGACAGAAATCATTCAGAAGCAACTGACAGCAAATTAGGCAAAGCATAAGTTACTGATAAAATATACAAGGTGTTTTTTTTTAAAATTCTTATAATTATATTGTACGAAAATGCGTTCCTTGTACACTTAATTTTTGATGTACAAAATATAAACAGTCCCCTGATTCTTATGTTTTTGTTTGTGCAAAATACACAGCCCTTTGATTCTTGTGATTATGTTGTTCACAATACACAGTCCTTTGATTCTTATGATTATGTTGTACAAAATACACAGTCCTTTGATTCTTATGATTATTTTGTACAAAATACACAGTCCTTTGATTCTTATGATTATGTTGTACAAAATACACAGTCCATTGATTTTTTTCATTCCCCCGATGTGCAAAACACAGAACCCATTGTTTTCATTTTGTAGTCGCCGTATTTCATAGTTTGACCCTAAGCCTCGAGACGTCTGCCAGCTAATCAGCAGACGATCGGCTTAATTCAATTACTCAAAGTGGTGGGGACCATGTTTCGGTCATCTGTGATTAATAAGGTGTAGTGGAGGGGGGGGAAGGAGGGGGGGGGAAGGAGGGGGGGTGGGAACGCGATGGCGGTCTAATCAAATTAGTGGGCGGGGCGACAAGGGAGACAACAAACTGGCCACTTGATCGTTAGGAGATTTTGGAAGTGAATTGGAAACTAGCATTACCTCCCACTAGATACTGCAATTAGCGGTATTACCATTTGGATGGTCCACTGAATATATCTCCTGTGATTTCAATTGATTTTTTTTTGTCTGTTATTGCTTTGCTGCTGTGGCAAAATACGTCAATAAGAATTGATTTCATAGCAATGTGACAGATGGACAAACATATTTGCGTACAGACGGGCATTGTCATATGATATGTGCGGAAGTGTACAAAGAAAATGGCGCCTGGGTCAAGGTTGTTTAGTTAAGTGTGGTTTGGTTTGTTTTACACATCATGGTTCCGCAAATGATTTGTAAAAAAAATAAAATAAAATAAAAGCTTTCGTAAAAAGCAGGTTCCTTTTCTTTGCATTGTTAAGATAATTGCTTTAATTTCCTGATAGTAGCTTATTTTGTGGTCAGCAAAGTACAGAAGTCGGTTCAGCACTAAAGGGCGGACCGTGCCCATATTATATCACGCGGAGGGGTAAGCGTCAGGGACGTCATTTGAGTAGGGCAGGGTCGGTTATTTACGCGGTCCCCCCCCCCACCACCCTGGATTTGCAGGTTTTATTTCAATTGCTATGTTCTTTCGCGTCTCCAGTTATTAACAACTTAACAAGCTGACCAAGTTTTGGATTGTCCACCCCCCCCCCCCTTCCTGAAAAAAACCCTGAAATTACGCCCTGGTATGGGGTGGCTTATCATTTTATTATAGTGTATTATGTTGCATGGTGGAGTGCAATGTTATATAATAATTCTTTTTTTATTATTACTTTTAATGATTTCTAATTTTGCAAAAATTCTGCTGTTCAAATTATGAAATTAGTCTAGATTAATATAAAATTAAATGCATTTTGTTTGTGTAAAAAAAAATAATTTCTTGCTTTTTGCTTGAATTTTGCTTAATTGTTTTGCATTCTTTATTATTTTTTTTTGTTTGTTTTATCCGTATGTATTGGAGGTGGGGTGGTGGTTTTTTTTTTTTTTTTTTTTTTTTTTTTTTTTTTTTTTTTTTTTTTTTTTTTTTTTTTTTTTTTTTTTTTTGGGTGTTGTTGGGGGGGGGGGGGGGGGGGGGGTTGCCGGTAATGTAATGTAACATTATAAAGGGTTGAGGAATGGGTTAAAAAAAAGAGCCATATTGGTGTGTTATATAATATGTGTACGGCCCAATAGACCACCAGAATACACAAAATAAAGAGGGCTGTGAAATAGTGGTTCAAACATTGAGTCCGTTATGGTGTCACCTTGAATCACTACGTGTGATGGTGTCATCTCGAATCACTACGTTATGGTGTCATCTCGAATCACTACGTTATGGTGTCATCTCGAATCACTACGTTATGGTGTCATCTCGAATCACTACGTTATGGTGTCATCTCGAATCACTACGTGATGCTGCCATCTCGAATCACTACGTGATGGTGTCATCTCGAATCACTACGCGTAGGCGTAGGTGTCAGACACTCGGACATCGTGTGGACATAGTTTGTATTGAAGTCCATCACCACCAGTTGTCAGCTGCCACACCGGGTTGTACGAGATAGTGTCAGTCTTCGAGGGTGATATCCAACCCCACCCCCCCTCTCTCCCAACAGCCTTCTTATCATCATACCATAATGAGTCCTGCGACCCGAGCCAACACCTGGTCCTTCCATGATGTTGTCGTAACGTTATTTGTAGTTGCGGCGGATGCGACAGCGCGAGCCGTGTCATGACGGTCTCCAAGGTCACAGGTCATCGGGGGACGGTATACCTGCCACCTCAGCGGGTTGTCCGCCCCACTCGTTATCCCTTAATTATGATTGGTCTGCAGTGTCGTGATGACTCACCGGAAGTCTTAGGGACAATGGCTGGTGTATGGTTACAACAATGCCCTCGTGGATTCATTGTGTAAGCAAAGAAGAATTTCTTCATTTTTCAAAAAAATGTTTGAAAGATACCAAAGTTGCACCGATACTGTGTAAAATAAAATAGATTTGTTAAAAAAAACACAATCAGATGATCGAAAGTTTCAAGAAATATATTTCCATAAAATTCATTTGTTGTCTCCCTTGTCGCCCCGCCCACTAATTTGAGGAAAGCAACAAATAAACAAAGTCAAACAAATAAACAAAAACAAACAGTACAGCTTGACCTAATTTAATGAAAATGTTCTATTAAAAGTTAGGAGACATTCACTGGTTCCACCCAACGCACTAGTTCCACTGTGTTTATCTGATCTATTCTATCAAACACTAAAATATTCAACTACTTGTACTTCCTCTAAAAGGAGTTCTCAACCAAAAAAAATGAAAATTTTGTAATTTAAAAAATAAAAATACAAATTTATTGCAAAAAAAATGTCTTAGAAATCAAAATAAGAAAAATAGACCAAAAAAAATAGATAAAAATAAAGAGATGTAAAATTAAGTTTTATCATGTTAAACACGGTAATGATTTTTGTGGCCCACGTAAGATCACGCAGTGATGTGGATTTTAACATCAAGATGTTTTCGTTTATAGTTCTCATATCTCGCTAGTGTAACTCAAACATACACATGAGATAGCGTTTATTGTATGTTTATGGCTTACTATCCTATGTCTAGTCGGGCGCGTTGAGGAGTAAACAAATGAACTGGGCTTGGATGCATGCATGATGTCAGGAGCACAGTAATAGCAACTGGCTTTGCATGCATGATGTCAGGAGCACAGTAATAGCAACTGGCTTTGCATGCATGATGTCAGGAGCACAGTAATAGCACCTGGCTTTGCATGCATGATGTCAGGAGCACAGTAATAGCACTACATGCATCTCTGAGATCCACTGCAGAGTTGAGCAGCAGATTGTACTGTACTGTCACTTCTCTCGGAGTTGAACGGCAGATAATACATTGTACTGTCATGTCTCTCGTAGTTGAACAGCAGTTATCACAATTTGAGGGTGTTTCGTTGAATGGTTCATTAAAATTTTTGAGCTTTTATTATTTTCCCTCTGTGGTCCAGTAACCCAGACTCTTTATAGCCACGGGCCTATGACGTATGACATGACACAGACTGGTGTCTGGCATTGATGTCATTCGGCGCTGTTAGTTTTTGATTGGCATATGAAGCTAGAGAAACAACCAAAAAAATGTAAAAAGAAACCAAACAATATAGATAAAAAAAAACAAACAAATTTGTGTTATAAAAGCGGGGAAAAAAAAGAGTAAAACACTCATTAAAAAAAAGAAGCTTTTCCCCTGGTTAACTTAACATCACGTGACAGACAGGTGACAAGAAGACTCAACATAAAATACGCCCTAAAGTGGTGCGGTGGGGGCTGGGGGGGTGTGTCAAATAGGGTAACATGAATATCCCGGTAATAGTAGATGCTTGGTAAATGGAACCGGGTCTTGGTTTATAGGGCGTACATCTTTGTTATGAGACGAGGTCAGAGTTTGTTTTCGGCGAGGTTTGATCTCTTAACGCTTCTGAAGGACAAACGGGCTGTAGTTAGTAGACCGCGTATCACCAGGAGATGATGGAAGCGAATGTTAGACCCGGCTTTGTTATGAGATTATTATTTGATAATGTGAGTACAATATTCAAATTACTTAACCTCAAGGAGTTTTTTAAAATATGATATTCTTTCCTGCTTGTTTTCAGTTAAGGCAATTAATGCCGTCTTTAATTTTCTTTTCACGTTATTGTCTATTATTAAATAATAAAAAAGCGAAGTAATTACATCATATAGTCAATAAGCGTATAAGTATAATTATTTTATATATTCAAGCATATAAGTATAATTATATCATGTAGTCAAGCATAAAAGTATAATTATATCATATAGTCAAGCATATGAGTATAATTATATCATATAGTCAAGCATATAAGAATAATTGTATTACAGTCAAACAGCCCGACGAGGCAGCACAATTGCCTCATTACCAAGAACCAATGCAATCACAAAAATAATTAAACTTAATAAAATTAAAGTGAACTTTTGAGAAGATTATGCTAGAGCCAATGTTGACTATTCTATGCACATTACGCACGTAAATAGATTGGATTCATCTCACACATAATCAAATACATGACATGATCATTAAGTAAAAGATAATTTGGTGCACAATGGGGTTTTCATTTTTTTTTTTTTACTAGCGTGATAATATATAATATTTGATATATTGTAAGTTTTATACACATGTGTGATGTAACGTACACATTTTTAAACTGCCAAGTACATACAATGCCCTGTGAATGCAGAAATCATCAGCTGTGCCACTGCCTTTACTGCGCTGAACAGATATGTGTAGCCTAGTGTTAGGCTTTTTGTCCCAAGCCCAATATTTCTCGAATACGTCATGACCTCACAGAACTGCTGTCCTTCGACTATTTCAACCGTAGATTTATTTTTACATCGGTAGCCCGATAACCCAAATTTATTTAAATTTATACTCAACAACCACCACCCCCACCCCTCACCCTACACAAAGCGCGTCCATTTAAATTGCCAATAAGCTAACGAGCGATGGCCCGGAGCGAGGAGGAAGGGAGCGGGGGGGGGGGGCCTTTGACCTACTTAACAAGCCCGGGACAAAAATCAATCGTGTCCTCTTGATGGACTCAATGAGAATAAGACATCATCCCCATTTTGTTTATCCGTAACCAAACCTGAGGAGGAAGGGGGCGGGGGGGGGGGACTTTGACCTACTTAACAAGCCCGTGACAAAAATCAATCGTGTCCTCTTGATGGACTCAATGAGAATAAGACCTGATCGCCATTTTGTTTATCCGTAACCAAACCCGGGCAATTTTCGCGCCTGCGTCCCGGCCCCGTGCGACTTCTGATTGAATTACAATTGGCCAGAGCGCTGCTGCGGACCGCCCACCACGGCGTCCCTAACGCCTGCGGCCCATCTGTATGACCGACCATCGCCGTAAAACTCCGGCGGCTCTGCCCGACAATTACCGTAAAATACAGTCGCGGTGCAGCAGTCGTCAATGTCGGGGGGCAGGCAGACGGCACTGCCACGTGACCTACCAAACGACAAAGTCGTTTAAAAACCATGCGCCCAGAGTTAATTTGGCCCCGAATCAGACTGGTGGAACGGAGTAAGAGTGGGCGAGTCAATGGACCGACTATAATATGTCATCCACATAATAAAATTTCGGGTTATGATAACACGAGGCGCGCACAATCAAAGAACGTAACATTGCCTATGCAGGAGCCTGGGGGCTCAATGTGTCAGTTTGCTGAAGAATTGATAGGAGGGGTGGGTTGAATAATTATTTAATAGACCTGGCTTTGTAATATTATTCATGAAGTGTAATGGGGGAGGGATTTCGGGGGAGGGGGGTGGATGGGTGGGGATGGGAAATGCAGTTCATCTGGAGAACCCCCAAAGGCGTTCGTGATTTTAAGTGCATTCATGCGTCCAGTTGAGAGGTAGCAACTTTTACATCTCGCAAATATATTTATTAAATAAATAACTAAATGAAAATTGTGCTATAAGGATTTTAATATAATCTTCATTACTAAGCAGTGAAATCTGAGCTTTTTTTGGATTCATTGAGTAGGCCTTGTATCAACATCTCCACATCAGCGTCGTATCAACATCCCCACATCAGCCTTGTATCAACATCCCCACATCAGCCTTGTATCAACATCCCCACATCAGCTTCGCATCAAAATCCCCACATCAGCGTCGTATCAACATCCCCACATCGGCCTTGTATCAACATCCCCACATCAGCTTCGCATCAACATCCCCACATCAGCGTCGTATCAACATCCCCACATCAGCCTCCTCAAACCTCAACACCTCCCTCTCAGAATTTTCACCTCAGCGTCCTCATCTCAACACTCATTTAACAAAAATAATAAGATCACGTTTTCTTCTCTCCCCCCCCCCCCCCCCCCCCACGACACACAACTCGATCGTAACTATTGAAAGTAATTTTGCCTTCCTCGTTATCTTCTCCTTAAATTTGATGGGGGAAACATTTTTCGAGACAAGGGAGATAATACCGTCATGACTACTTGTCATCCTCCTACTTGCACTCAATGCCCCGCAAAAACAACCTCGGAAACTTAGAACCAATGGAACACGTTCTTGGCTAAATACGACCTTACCGTAATAATCCCAATAAGGGCGCTAAATAATCGTTTTTCCCAAAGAACTTTTTGAAACGAGAAATTTTGGATTTAGATCTACATGGAAAAAAAAAAAATAAACAAAAAACCACGGACTTGATAATTTTATTTTAAATTTTTTTTTTAGCTTTCCTGTGTGCCCTGCAAAAATTGTCTGTCATAAAGCCGATGACATTACAACCGTATCAGATTTGAAATTAATGGTCCGTTTAAAATTACCTTATCTTGTTATACTTTAAAAAAAACAAAAAAACTACCACCCATGTTTTGTCCGTCACGTGATATGTTTTACCCATTCACACTAAAGTACGTTCTTCCAATAGCTCAGCTCTAAAATCGGCTATAGTTTTTGTTTCGTAACTATTGATGACGACAAAATGTATGTATTTTAAATGCTCAGTAACCCTCAAACCCTTACTAAAGATTTTAGGCCATTATAATTATTATTATTAAATCCTTCATACTAACTACACATTTTGTTCATGTGTTTCTTTCTGGTTCGGACAAAAATTTTGGACAGCTAATTGACCCACTTCCCATGAACCTATCGAGCTGAAAATTGGGACATAGACTCGTTGCCGAGGGCAACAATTTCTCTCTAATTTTCAGCACCACTTCCAATCCCAAAAATCAGTTTTTCCGGTCTTTAAAGGGAAGATGAAGGAAATACGATGTCATTGATTTCATGAAAAAACAAAATCCCGATAACTGCGCTAAATGAGATTAATACAACTATTGCAAGTGTGTTTGGTGCGTAATCTTTTCTTTGGTTTTTCTGAAATAGTTGGTGTAATTTTAATATCAAATAAAATAATAAAAAAAAACACACATAAAAGATTTATACAAAAAAACAAAAAACAACGCTATTTTTAGGGATTTTAAAATTTTATGATCAAATAATTCACAATGTTAATTGAAAGACATTACGTTTATAAGGTGGAAACGAGAATAAATAAACAATGTAGTAAAAAATAATTATAAAATTAATCTTTATCCCAAATTAGCAATCAAATACTAAACATTTTTTTGTTTTGTTAGAAAGGATTTACTTCTGTTTGCCAACTCCTGCTACCCACGACGCCCCCACCCCTCCCTCCCTCCCTACCCGGATAGAGGCTGGCAGAAGTAGAAGACTCAATTGTTGGCTCTCGTTATTTAATACCCAAAATGAAAACGGACATGAGTAAAACAAAGTATAATGTGAGGACACGAAGAAAGGGAACGCAACCAAACAACGAGCGGGGACGAGATGGCCTTGGTGCTAAAAGTATTTAAGTCACAAAAGACACGCTTTGACATAACCAAGTTCAAACATTCTTTTCATCTGTGAAATGTGATAATTTTCATATTTTGTCTTGTTTAATTAAAGGCACATCTTATATGGTCAAATTTCTGCAGCATGCTTGGCTAAGCCGGATAAGAAAAGGTCACAGATTAGATCGATATTGACAAAAATCTGACTTAAGTACTTTTAGCACTAGGGTCTTCTAATAATTCTTTTGCTGCCCTCACGGATACTACATTTAGCTAAGGGCTATTTTTTTTTAAATTTACAAAGGCTTCCTGCCGATACGTTCGTTGTTTCATTGCATTCCTTTTTTCAGGTTTTCACATACTTAGTTTTATTCATTTCCTATTTGCTAATACCTGCTTGCAGTCTTCCCCCCCCCCCCCCCACTTATTATCAAAATGAAAATAAAAATTCCTTCCGACTTACTTTATAAAATGTTTTGATTTCAATCATCCAATAGTAAACACGGAAGCGTACGAACTCTGACCTCTGACCTCGCGGCCATTACGAAAAAAGTCCCGTCCTCTTATTTTTAATTCTTAAAAATAAAACAAGGCGAAAAAAAATTATAAAAAAAAATCTAGCCAAGAGGATTAAACTACACCAACTTTTGGCACTTTCCTACATGTCTTCCATTGCATGGCAGCATGTCTTCCTTTGTATGGCAGCATGTCTTCCATTGTATGGCTTCGGTTCTATGGCTTCTAGTAAGAACCAGGAAGTCCAGAATTTTTACAACTCTGGCTCCAGACATACACGAGTCCAAAATAGAGACATGTCGTAATGCAGTCATTGTTCGTTTAGAGCTAAAAAAGAAAACAAAAACAAAAAAATAAGGTAAAAAAATGATAAAGTCGATTCCTATATATCTACACCTCCGAGTAAATTATCGAATCCGCCCCCCTCCCCCTTTAGCCTAGCTGTGCTAGCAGTAACCCCTGCACCCCCAGGGCCACCTGTGTCCCCGCCAGCGTGTTTGTGCGTATTTCCCTGACGCGATGACAGAGAGAATTCCTGTCGGGACCTTCGTTGGCGTATTTGTAAACCCGGTTGACGGGGCCCGTATACAGAGGCGGCCCGACAAGGTGGACGCAGCGAGGGGGGAAATGTTCGGTTCCCACGGCATTTTGGACCCAGGGGAATGAAATATAACAATGAATTGCTGGGAGAATGGGACAATTTGTGCTGTAGTCTACCCCAAGAATGGGGCTATTTATGCTGTAGTCTACTCCAAGAATGGGACCATTTGTGCTGTAGTCTACTCCAAGAACGGGACCATTTATGCTGTAGTCTACTCCAAGAATGGGACCATTTATGCTGTAGTCTACTCCAAGATCGGGACCATTTATGCTGTAGTCTACTCCAAGAATGGGACCATGTGTGCTGTAGTCTACTCCAAGAACGGGACCATTTGTGCTGTAGTCTACTTAAAGAATGGGACTATTTGTGCTGTAGTCTACTCCAAGAATGGGACCATTTGTGCTGTAGTCTACTCCAAGAACGGGACCATTTATCCTGTAGTCTACCCCAAGAATGGGAACATTTGTGCTGGAGACTATATGTAGGTGTTGGGACACTATTTGGAGCGATTTATTTTTATAATTTAAATCTGCTAAAAATATTTTGAAAGCTGCATGTCAAAGAGGAGTTAAAAAAGGAGTCGCAGCTATTCCTTTAAAGAGCTGCATGCGGCCAGGAGTTTTCTGCTTCAGTCAAGCCTAGAAATAATATGATGCTGTACTTATCTGAGATGATTATAATTATTGTGACGTGTCTGTGTTTACCACTGTTTTAAGGAAAGATAATGAGATTTTAAATGATAAATTTACCAAGGATTTTCCTTTTTTTTTCAACAAAATAACCTCACTGAACACATTAACAAAACATTACTAAACACATTAACAAAACAACATCACTAAACACATTAACAAAACAATATCACTAAACACATTAACAAAACAACATCACTAAACACATTAACAAAACAACATCACTAAACATATTAACAAAACAACATCACTAAACACATTAACAAAACAATATCACTAAACATATTAACAAAACAACATCACTAAACACATTAATAAACAACATCACTAAACACATTAACAAAACAACATCACTAAACATATTAACAAAACAACATCACTAAACACATTAACAAAACAACATCACTAAACACATTAACAAAACAACATCACTAAACACATTAACAAAACAACATCACTAAACACATTAACAAAACAATATCACTAAACACATTAACAAAACAACATCACTAAACACATTAACAAAACAACATCACTAAACACATTAACAAAACAACATCACTAAACACATTAACAAAACATCCCTGAACACACCAAAAAAAAAAAATTTAAAAAATTAAACATTTGTTTTATTGAGAAATACACTTTTAGCGGTTACAAATTTTACCGAACAGAACAGCAGGGGTTCTTTTCCATTTTTTCTTCGTTTTGTAGTGTCGCATCCCGTCCTTATTTTAAAACCTTCACTGCATAGTCCACGATAAAAAGTTTGAACCCCCACCCCTAAAAAAACAACAAAAAAAACAACAACAACAAACAAACAAAAAAAAAAGGATTTTCCTATACTATACCCTCTAAAACTGCCTCCCAAATACCGGGGGGGGGGGTCGGTAGGGGGTGGGAAACTCATGGTTAAAATCCCAATGCAGAGAAGCATCTATTCCCAACACTCCCCTCCCCTCCCGTGTCGTGTCACATAATATACAATGACGTATAATTACTGGATTCGACCAGTCTTGGCCATCCTTAAGCTTAATTACAGATGTGATCATGCGATGATCATAATTCATTGTCTGCTCAGCGGCTGTCGACTAAGCTGTTACTAACTGAACGCCCGGTGGTAAGGTCTTCATCCCCCGCCTTTTGGAAATGTTGCGACTTCATCACGGTGACGTTCCGCAACCCCTGCTGATTATTTGACCGGTGCCCATTTTAAAAGTAACGACGACTGGGACAGTAAAATAGAACTTCTTATTTTTGTAGTACATTAAGAATACAACTGTAACACACTCAATCAAATGGTGATCTAAAAAATAAATAAATACATGAGCATGTACTGTTGTATATATCATAGCTTAAAAGTTTTAGGAAATTTCGTATTTACAATCACTTCCTGGCAGCCCATGAAATGTTGCTTGGCACAAACATGCATGCCGGCAGACAGTGGACAAAACAGATATCTTCCATCTTAGAAAAGAGCAACCCCCGGGGGCGCCTACGAGGATATGATTTTTCTTAGAAGAGTGTAGCACGGGGCGCCTGAGAGGATATACTTTGTCGTAGTAGAATGTACCCCCGGGGCGCCTGTGAATGCCGGCTCACCTATCTGGCGAAGTGACGTTCCTCGCTGCTGACGGTGGTCTTTATCTCTGGTGTTCAGGAGATCATTTTCAGCCACGCCCTAATGGCTTCCAGGCATATTATTACTTCAGAAAGTCACACCTAAAATTTGAGACCTATTTAATTGATCCAATATTTAAAGAGAAAGGACATACTTGCATTAATTATATGGAAATTACAACCAAGTAATCGATTTACAACAAATGTGCCATAGTGATACATCCTTCCCTAGCATTACATCCTGCCATAGTGATACATCCTGCCATAGTGATACATCCTGCCATAGTGATACATCTTGCCATAGTGATACATCTTGCCATAATGATACGTCCTGCCATAGTGATACGTCCTGCCATAGTGATACATCCTGCCATAGGGATACATCCTACCATAGTGATACATCCTGCCACAGTGATACATCCTGCCATAGTGATACATCCTGCCATAGTGATACATCCTGCCATAGTGATACATCTTGCCATAGTAATACCTCCTGCCATAGTGATACATCCTGCCATAGTGATACATCCTGCCATAGTGATACATCCTGCCATAGTGATACATTCTGCCACAGTGATACATCCTGCCATAGTGATACATCCTGCCATAGTGATACATCCTGCCATAGTGATACATCCTGCCACAGTGATACATCCTGCCATAGTGATACACCCTGCCATAGTGATACATCCTGCCATAGTGATACATCCTGCCATAGTGATACATCCTGCCATAGTGATACATCCTGCCATAGTGATACGTCCTGCCATAGTGATACGTCCTGCCATAGTGATACATCCTGCCATAGGGATACATCCTACCATAGTGATACATCCTGCCACAGTGATACATCCTGCCATAGTGATACATCCTGCCACAGTGATACATCCTGCCATAGTGATACATCTTGCCATAGTAATACCTCCTGCCATAGTGATACATCCTGCAATAGTGATACATCCTGCCATAGTGATACCTTCTGCCACAGTGATACCTCCTGTCGTAACTCGTATATTTTAAATACACCGGTAATAGTAACACAATATTTGTGTTAAACAAGGTATGATATTTTTGGTTGCAAATGTATGACATTGAGACAATGCATTACTGTAACATACACATATGAATATCGCAGGCAAGTCGTGCTAGATCAGCTACTTCGAACCATATAACCTCCCCACCCCCGCTACACACTGCTCTCCATTTTTGTAGAGGATTTAATAGAAACGCATTGCACATTAATCTCGAATCAAAATGTGTTTAAATAAAGTGAATATTTTACATATTGATTAAAACGATGTAGTATCTTTCTGTTTATGGATTACTTCATTGAATCGCATGATTTAGAGACGACCAATGTGGGTCTACGCTTATTTTAAAGTTCATTGAAATAAGAGATAATGGGTTTCAGGAAGTTTGAAACTCGAGACTAATAATAATCATACTGATAATAATAACATGATAATAATAATAAATATCGGCGCAGAGGTGGAATTTTCTTCACTGATGTTTTGCACTAGGCGTGAAGATAAGCAGAAAACACAGAGCTAAGCAGGAGGCAACATACATGGTCAATTAATAACTTGAACGATTTATTTAATGTCGTAATTATCCGTGCATGTATAAAATGTAAGGCATATATATTTCTGTACTCGCGGAACAGTGCTCAACAAGGCTGCTCTTAAATTGCTCAGTGGTGAAATGTCGTACGCTTTAGCGACCTAAGACTCTTTTCTTTTGAGAAATGTTAATTCAAACACCCCTTTCTTTAGCCTGACTAATAGGCCCCCCACCCCCTGAAACGAATTGCCCCGTAACTTATTTTTAAACCCACCGAAAGTGTATGTCTATAAATGTACATTTAATAGTCACCCAGCCCCCCGCCGCCTCCCCTTCTCCTACAGTGCCGAGCCTGGCCACGGGTCTGCTATCAAAAGTCGTAAATCATCCATGAAACTTTGCTCACCATTATCTAAACTCGACTTTTGTTCTTTTTCCTTCTTCTCAGAAACAAGACCGAGTTCTCTCCCGTCTTCTCTTTCCGGTCCACCGTGATCCAAAGGGAGGTAAATAAACTGGCCGTATCGCTGTGTGTCAGGCGCTACACGTGATGAAAGCGACTTGTTCGGTGAAGAAACCCCAACCATCCAACGGCTGTCCAAATTGTTTTCCAACGGCCGTCCAAATTCCTTGGCTTCCGATGCCATATTCCGGCTGTCCAAAAATTAACAAATAGCCGTCCAAATTCTTTGACTTCCGATGCCATATTCCGGCTGTCCAAATTGTTTTCCAACAGCCGTCCAAATTCTTTGACTTCCGAGGCCATATTCCGGCTGTCCAAATTGTTTTCCAACAGCCGTCCAAATTCTTTGACTTCCGCTGTCTTTTTATGCAAAAATTCCCGAAGGCCCTTCGAAATTATTTGGATTTCGATAACATCTACCAGGAGCAGTTTTCAAAAGAAATTTTTTACCTATAGCGTGTTCTGTAAATTATAAATTACACTTAGATCTGCCATTTTAAAAAAATCCACCCAAATGCGATATCTGGTCATTTTAACGGTGACACGTTTACGAGGCACTTCTAAGCCAAATGTAGACAGCAATTAAAAAAAAAAAAAGATATATTTATAAAACCCTGCGCCAAGAAAAAGATATATTCTGTTTATTTTTTTTTACGACTCACGGCAAGACTCACGACGAGACTGATAAAAACACACAACTGTCAACCTGAATTTTCATTGAATATCCTGTCATTGAATATCCTGTCATTGAATATCCTGTCATTGAATATCCTGTCATTGAATATCCTGTCATTGAATATCCTGTCATTGAATATCCTGTCATTGAATATCCTGTCATTGAATATCCTGTCATTGAATAACAACACGTTAGATGGCTCCTCCGATTTAAAAAAAAAAAAAAAAAAAAAAACAACTTAAAGTGCTGTTAAAAAAATATATCTTCAATGTTACGCTAGTAAACAAAATATTGCTCTGTAGATCAAATGATTGTATTTACTGTTCCAACGAAAAATGACTCTTTGAGCTCAAGTGACTGAACATAAAGCTCACTGCTCTGAGAAATAAATAATATACAATGACTGCCTGATTAGCTCCAACATTGGATGTTTTACAGCTCAACATGTACGTTTAACCTTCATTAAAAAAATGACTGTATTGGAGAAAATGTCTAGTCGAACTCGCTTCACCCTCCACCAACATGGACGGCCACAAATAACCGTAACTCTCAGGTAGACGAATAGAAAACTCATTTATTTCCCTTCTCAATTTTTTTTTTTTTCCTGAAGTAATTTTTCTAAAATTTCTATCACTCTAGGCTTCCGCCCCTATCAGAGCTTCCGCCGATGAAGAAATGTGATCTGTGTTTCGGTGATAAGGGGACACGTAGAGCAGTGGGCGACTGAGGTACCGCTCCTAATTTCACAACTTTAAAAAAAAATGTCTCCACCCTTTATTTTCTCAAATGTACACAGATTATCTCCAACACACACCCGCCTCATTTCAAGCCAGATGAATTATTGGGGGGGGGGGGTTGTTTATAATTGTATGGTCATAGCCGCGTACAACCTAATCCATAGCCGCGTACAACCTAATCCATAGCCGCGTACAACCTAATCCATAGCCGCGTACAACCTAATCCATAGCCGCGTACAACCTAATCCATAGCCGCGTACAACCTAATCCATAGCCGCGTACAACCTAATCCATAGCCGCGTACAACCCAATCCATAGCCGCGTACAACCTAATCCATAGCCGCGTACAATCTAATCCATAGCCGCGTACAACAAAATCCATAGCCGCGTACAATCTAATCCATAGCCGTGTACAACCCAATCCATTTCCTTGCATAAACCCCTTGTCGCGGCTCTTTAAGATATCAAGAGCTGACGCTCAGCGTTCTCAGATAAACTGGGCATGGCTTTCATGTTTGGAGGCTTATTTTTTGTTGTATTTGAAAATCTGAGAATTTTATTTTTCAAACGTGATTTGTAGCCGTTTTGAATTAAATTTGTTTACGAAGCAGATTATTATTTTTTTTCAATACAAGTTATTTGTGATTTATTACGACCGATAATTGTTCGTGAAAATTAGAACATTGTCGAGACATATTCTTCACAGAAATGGATTGCCACAGAAATGTGCTACCTAACCCAAGGGGCATGGGAAGGGGAGTGGGTGATCAGCCCCGGGTAGGGATAATGATTTCGTTGCACGGTTGGCATTTTCGGCCAAATGCAGAGGGATTTTCATGGAAGGAAAAAAATATATATATAAAAAGGTGGAAAAAGGAGAAGGGGGGGAGGCTAAATTCTTGACCCGTCCCGTACGGCACTTTCCTAAATATGCCACCACCGCGGTTTTCACCTTGACAAAGACATCTTACATTACTTTAATGAAAGCAGCATTTGGCGTTCGGGATTTAAAGAAATACTTTGTAATGTGAGCGAACTTCAACCTTTGACCAATTAAAATCTGATTAATTGGTATGAAACTAACCGTGATACAAATGTGGCATGGCTTAAGGACTACTCTCATACACTGTACACCATAAGACGTTTCACACTGATGTCTACATAAGGCACAGAAAACCGTTTCTTTAAACCTTAGTGTTCGGCAGCCAGTGGTCCCCGGAGCCGCATGCTGCTCTACGAAGATTCCCATTTTAACATCGATACTGACAAGCGTCTCACATTTTGACAATTAAATTGGACATGCGCCTCATATTTTAAGATATATATATATATTGACTACTCACTTTTCAAATCATCTATATTAATTTCGGTTTTGTTTGTGTTTCTTCCTTTATTTCTTTGACTCTTGCAAAAAATTTCGTAAGGCTAATTGATCCACTTCCCGCCATCCTATCGAGCTGAACCTTGTCACACAGACTCGTTGCCGATTATAACATAGTCTCTCAAATTTTTAGCCCCACCCCACGCAAAAGCTAAAAAAAATAATTATATCAGTTTCAACACTACCAGCTGTCATCGATTTACTAAAATAAAATTCCCGTTATCAGCCTTAAATGAGATTCTCAAAATTATCGCATTTTGATGCCTACTATTTTCTTTTGTGTTCGGAAAATAGTTGGTGTCATGACGCTGCCGTGTAAAAACGGGCTGGACATTAAAAATATTAATTCAGTTCGAAGGCGTGGAAACAAATGGGTGAGGGAGCGCTATATTATAGTTGGGATTCTTATCAAGTGGGTTATTTGAACGCTCGTTTTGTCAAATTTTTACCCCCGTCCCAACCCCCTAACTAATTATATTTACTGCGCTTTTGTTCGTGTTTTTCTTTCTTGCAAAAATTCTGAAAGCTAATTGACCCACTTCCCGCCACCCTGTCGAAACTTGGCACATGATCTCGTTGCCAATAACAACACATTCCATCAATTTTTTAAGCTTCACCCCCCAAACCCCCCCCCATAATCCCCCCCCCCCCCCCGCCCGAC
>CAXITT010000373.1:357008-381341 GCA_964033795.1 Lymnaea stagnalis | reverse complement strand
TTGGAATGGGGGATTAGTGTGTTAGAATGGGGGATTAGTGTGTTGGAATGGGGATTAGTGTGTTGGAATGGGGGATTAGTGTGTTGGAATGGGGGATTAGTGTTTTGGAATGGGGGATCAGTGTGTTGGAATGGGGGATTAGTGTGTTGGAATGGGGATTAGTGTGTTGGAATGGGGGATTAGTGTATTGGAAGCTGGGATTAGTGTGTTGGAAGGTGGGATTAGTGTGTTGGAAGGTGGGATTAGTGTTATCGAATGGTGGGATAAGTGTTTTGGAATGGTGGCATTATTGTGTTTGAATTGGTGCGTATGGACGACATACATATTACATCACCAAGTTCTCGTGACCTGGCCATAATAAACATCTGCAGTGCACTGAAGAACAATTGAAC
This sequence comes from Lymnaea stagnalis, assembly GCA_964033795.1. Lineage (NCBI taxonomy): Eukaryota > Metazoa > Mollusca > Gastropoda > Lymnaeidae > Lymnaea > Lymnaea stagnalis. Next base: position 380,949 of record CAXITT010000373.1, on the reverse strand, counting down.
AATGCGTAGTCCATCGAAACTTGGTGTTTCTGAAAGTATCCATTTCGTTTCAAGGATCATTGATGGAAGTGGACTGGGCCATAAGTTGACCAGGCCATAAGTTGACGGCGGTCATAGGTAGATTGAGCCATAAGTTGACGAGGCCATAACTGGACTAGGCCATAACTTGACTGGGCCATAAGTTGACGGGGTCATAGGTGCACTGGGCCATAAGTTGACCCGGTCATAACTGGACTGGGCCATAACTTGACTGGGCCATAAGTTTACGGGGTCATAGGTGGACTGGGCCATAAGTTGACCGGGTCATAACTGGACTGGGCCATAACTTGACTGGGCCATAAGTTGATGGGGTCATAGGTGGACTGAGCCATACATGGGCTGGGCCATAAATGGACTGGGCCATAATTGGACTGGGCCATAAGTGGATTGGGCCATTTAATCTTGATTCATGCGATTGACAGCTGCAAATTAAAATATTTCTTAAAATAAGTTCATGTTCTACAAGGCGAAATGCGATCTATCTAATACATCTCTACCTAGATTTATCTATGAACAAGCCTCGTAATTGTTTCTTGATTAGTGGACTCCTCTCTCACCCACCCCCAGCCCCCACTTTTTCCGTTTACAACCGATGCCACTATGCCAACGGTCTGCCTCGTCGTTGTCTTCCCTGGCTTTACATGCATTAATGTCCAGGTAACGGGGTAAGCTGACCGCAGATTAAGTACCAGCGTTTGAGCTAATTAGCTTCTATCGCAGACTTTCTGTCCGTGGTCCCACGCGTTCACCCCCCCCCCCCCCTTCCTTCCTCCTTTTCACCAANAACGAAAGAAGAGAGCGAGAGAGAGAGAGAGAGAGAGAGAGAGAGAGAGGGAAAAGGAAAGACATTGGAGTTATCTATGTTTCCCCCAGGGCGAGGAGTTATCTTCCCCTGCCGCCCACCGTGTTGGGGGCGCATTAACGCCACGTTGATAGCCACTCAAATGCGCTTGGCACTCCAAAACGGCGTTCCCAAAATGTGTAGCCCTCGGTTGCCATTCTGCTGGACGAAAATGGAAACTAGCGCATTTAAAGTAAATAAAACAAATTCAACAATTTTAAAAAAAATTAAAAAAAAAAAAAAATACACACGCCTCTCGGCTCATTAAGTTTAACATGAGAACCGCTTCGTTAAGTCACTGCCATTGAAAATAGTCGTCAATGAAGATATATCAAAATGGAATCAGATTCGGGCGGAGCTGACCGGGGTGTACCGGGTCCCGAACCCCCCCCCCCTCCCTGCAGGCGTAAAAAAAGTGTCGAGAGCTTTAATTAAGGCTTCGCAGTATATAGTGCTGAAAGGTTAGCTAAGTTGGGACCCACCTCCCCCCCCCCTTTTACCCGTTTTAAAAAAAGGTAAGATATGCGCCTGGAGTCAGAATTAGACTATCTTGGTCGGGGCTCGTACAAAAAAACAACAAAAAGACGAGTCGGATCCTTCTTGTCGCAGACGTGGAAATATTCTTTAAACAAAAAAAAATTTAAAAAATGAAAAGAGAATTTAACTTTATTCTTAGTTTGTGTTTTCATAAGGATTGGTGAGTTTCTGTGTGGCATAGTGGCATTAGGACAGTGGCACAGCAAGTGTCAAGACGTGGACCGCAGTGGCGCACGACAGTCACGATGACTCTCAGAGCGTCACGGCTTGCCCAGGCCGCGTCAACCGGCGCAGAGTTTCACGTGCTACTGGCACATCTTACACGACAGAGAGTTAAACGCGCGGCCACGACATCTGCATCGCGTGCACATAGGGGCATTTTGTGGGGGCGGTCATTTTAAGAATTGACAATGGTTTAAACAAAAAATGGTTTGACGGCAATCATGGTTATTTTTCGGTGTAGTTGGTGCCTTGATTGGTCCACGGAAAGGAAATTCTAATTTGTAGAATCTGTTATGTAAACATCGTTGTAGTGACGTGGCGAGCGTAGAGTTAAATGCGGTGTTGTTTCATGTCACTGAAACATTTCAGTCTAAATAATTGGTGATTTCCAATAACTCGGGGAGTCCGCGTTCCATTGGATTCAATTTCTTCAAACATTTTGAACAATAATGATTTCTGGACCCTTTAAACGTACACGAAGAATGTCTGTTTATCTCCGACTGTGTTATGGGATACTCCTCGAGTGGTCAGCGTACATTTATCAGCTATTTCAATCAATTTGTCGCCCTGTTTAAATAAAACACAACGGAGGTCCCACCTCCACCCCCCCCCCCCCCATCCCCAAAGGCGCTTCTTTGCATTCTGTGCCTGGAGCTTCCGGTCATTTATCTCGTGCAGTTCACGAGCTCGGATTTTTTCCCCCTAAATATTTGCATCTCCGTCGGCCTCGCTGAGGCCGTGCGTTTCTGTAAACAGTCCGAATCAAAGACTGCACGTGCGCGGTGTTTACAGTGAGCGTCTTGACCAATAACGTTCACCAGTGGTCAGCAGCAGCAGCAGCTAAGCGGTACATAACTGCTTGACCTTGGACGGTCATGTACGTGGTCATTTTAGATGGCTATAACATTGCTATAGAGTTCCAAACCTAAATGGTTTGATTCTTGCCATAAAAAAGGGGGAGGGGTGAGAGTTAACGGATGCATTTAAACAGCAGTTTGGGGGTCGAGCGACCCTTACACAGGGGTCGCCTAAGACCATCGGAAAACACATATTTATGAACCAGCGACGAAAATAATTTGAGTGTTGGGGGTCACTACGCGAAATTTGACTTTTTTTTTTTGCGTACGCACCTTTATCGATGGCCCCCGAAAGACATGGCAGTGTAGGGACAGAGATTGTTAAACAATATATATTAATAGGACCGCTGATGATGAGGAATGCTATACGATTATTGATTATGCATATACTGAGCGCGAATTACCTTTAGAAATTATTGTTTTGTATGAAGTATACTTTTAAACCACCCTTCCAATACGCGATAAGTACATTGTAAATTTCAACTTAATTTATGTTGATTTTTAGTATTTGTCAATAACTGGTAATAACATTTCTGCTTAATTTCTTCACAGGATGGAGAGAGTGAGGCAAGCAGCCAGGGTTCGAGTCCTTGCCCTGAGAAGAAACCCAAGGGCAGGACGGGATGGCCACAACACGTCTGGGCAGCAGAACTCAAGTGATTGCGCCATTTCCGGTTTAATGACGCATTTGTGCGTGATCAGAGAACGACAAAACAAACAATCTGTATCTGATCTATCCAGAGCCATGACTTCATTTCTGTCTAGAGCCATCATTTCAGCTCTGTCTAGAGCCATGATTTCAAGAGCCAGAAGAACTTAAATGAGGACCGGAGATCATGTGTTACGCTAAAGATCTTCTGTTTGGATAGAATTAGGAGATCGCGTCAAACTACTTTTGGGGGAAAGGAAACATGCTTCTGTGACGTTCATTTCTACGGCGATGCTTCGTTTCCTCCAAAGCTGGCAGTGCTAAAATTTAAAAAAAAGACAAGAAAAAGACAACAAAGCGGTGTAGCCTATAACTACGGCTTACATCAATGAACTTCCATTTTCTCCGTTGAATGGCAAGGCTTACAAAGTAGTTCTACAATAAAAATAATGACCAAAAAAAAAATAAATAAAAAAAATGTTGTGATGTCTACCCTTTCACCGGTACTCTGATACCTTCAGCCATTGCTACCATCTCAGTATTACCACGATGGCTTCAGCGTTTGCTACCATCTCAACATTACCAAGATAGCTTCAGCGTTTGCTACCATCTCAACATTACCAAGATATTATATATAGCCTCGGCGTTTGCTACCATCTCAACATTACCAAGATAGCTTCAGCGTTTGCTACCATCTCAGCAATACCATGATAGCTTCAGCGGTTGCTACCATCTCAGTATTACAATGATAGCTTCAGTATTTGCTACCATCTCAGCATTACAATTTTAACTTCATAGCTTCAGCGATTGTTATCAAATCCAGTATCATTGGGGGAGATTTGGTAGTTTCTAGATAGAAACGGCCCAGTTTGTGATTGCTACAGAATCACACAGTATGAAAAACAGTTGGCCGGATTGTGATTGCTACGAAATCACACTTTATGAAAACGATTGGGCCAGATTGTGATTGCTACCAAATCACACTTTATGAAAACAATTGGGTCAGATTGTGATTGCTACCAAATCACACTTTATGAAAACAATTGGACAGATTGTGATTGCTACCATATCACACTTTATGAAAACAATTGGGCCAGATTGTGATTGCTACCAAATCACACATTATGAAAACAATTGGGCCAGATTGTGATTGCTACCAAATCACACTTTATGAAAACAATTGGGCCAGATTGTGATTGCTACCAAATCACACTTTATGAAAACAATTGGGCCAGATTGTGATTGCTACCAAATCACACATTATGAAAACAATTGGGCCAGATTGTGATTGCTACCAAATCACACTTTATGAAAACAATTGGGCCAGATTGTGATTGCTACCAAATCACACTTTATGAAAACAATTGGGCCAGATTGTGATTGCTACCAAATCACACATTATGAAAACAATTGGGCCAGATTGTCTTTGATTTCAGCAAAAATGTTGGTGACGTCTTCCACTGTAATAATGTTCACTTTAAAAAAAAAAAGGGTTATTCTTGAGACCTAGTCTTAATTGCGTATCTTTGCTCTAACCACATCAGTAATAATCAAAAGACCCTGGGTTGTTCATTTATGATCAGCATTACTTTTACAACCTGGAAAAAAAAACAACAACCCGAAATAAACGTTTTATTCACTATCTGTATAGAGTTGAAATGCTATTATTATACAAGTCTATGGGCCGCGCTCCTCGGTAAGACAGACGCCATAACGGCCTGGTAACTGACTAAAAACTTTGACAGCTTTACATCTGAAACAAAATCTTTCCTCGGGGGAAAATTATGGCGGAATGATGCCAGTCTGAATCATGAATGAGATTAGAATTGGGTCGGTGGGTATGTGTGCGGATTGGGGGCGGGACAGACTTTTCTGGCCCCCAATTTTTTTTTTTTTTTAGCCTTTTTTTGTTCTTGTAACAGATTTTGCAATACAGAATCTTATTTAAGTTCCTTATGTGTTAATTACTATTTTTTATTATTATTTACATTTTTTCTTTTTTGAACATATTTCTTCTAGTATTTATTATGTTTCACCTGTCTCCAGTTATTTTCCACTTGTTGTGTTTTCTTAAAAAAAATATATTTGTTTATTTGGCATCAAAAGTGTAGACTAGCATTTTTACTGTCGCATTGTTATTTTATTGAAGCATCTCAGAATTTAAAAATACGACTGAAGACAATGTTTCTCAATCTCGTTAAGTCTCAAATAACATTTGCATTATTATTCTCTAAAAAAATAATGAAATTGTCCGACTCTGCTTATTACAAATTTTAAGTTGTAAGTTCTAAATTTAAATACACAATCAAAAATTTACATTTATTTTTTTCTATATTGGACTCAAGGTTTTGAATAATGCCACATAAAGTGATTAATAACTTTAAAAAATAAACAAAATATTCCCCCAACGCAAACCTAAATGTGAGCATATTTTTGACTTTATATTTTAAATCAATCAACTTAAAAGTAAAGGACATTCAAAATCTTCATCAAAACAAGATGAGAGTGGAGGCATTCTGACAACAGATCACCAACTACCTTGGTTTGTTCTAACAGATCACCAACTATTGTCGTTTGCCATAACAGATCACCAACTATTGTGGTTTGCCATAACAGATCACCAACTATTGTGCTTTGCTCTAACAGATCGCCAACTACCGTGGCTTGAGAAACACTACTATAAGCGAGTCTTGTCTATATGTAAAAAATAATTGTTGAATTTATTTTTTAAAGTTCAGACATATCTCTTAATGTGACTTTGTTGGTCAAATGGGTTTTATTTTGTAAGAATTTTCTTACTTTTCACTTTTTTGTAAACGAATATTTTATGTTAAACGCTTAAAAAATTATTTATAATAGGAAAAATAAATTTCAGATATATTTTTTCTTTTTATTTTTGGTCTGCTGAAGAAGACGTTTAGCCGAAACATTCATTTAATTGACCTATTCTTTTTTTTTTTTTTTTTTACAGTCCCAAACATATCTTGTTCCGCTATTTATTTACATCCCAAGGCTTGAAAGCTGCCCCCCCCCCTTTTATATAATACCCTTCTTTAAAATGTAATAGAAAAATAACAAATTATTTCCCTCTCATTAAAAGTGACGTCACAGGAAGTCATTGTATCACTTCGGCTTATTATTTGTACACATTATGTGGATCTAAGAGTCACTGGATTTGAGTTTTGTTTAGCATAACGTGTTGGTAATCTTGTTTAAAAGAAACATTGAAATAATAAATGCTTTATGACTTGTAGAATGTTTGAAAAAAAAATTATCTATTATATATGTGCCAAAAAAAATAAACATCTAGTTTTAATTTTTTTTTCTTCTTCTTCCATCTTTTGTCTCGGCTCTAAAGACAACGTGTCTTCAATTCATTGTGTAATACCACAACACAAAAACACAGAAATCAGAAAGGCAATTTCCTTTTTTTTCTATGACCGCCCAATTATTTTTTATAACAGCAATTTTCGAAGATTGACCACAATTACTTTGTCAACGTAGTTGTGGTTAGCCATGCAGTTCAACGCAATTGTGGCTAGCCCTGCAGTTCAACGCAATTGTGGGTAGCCATGCAGTTCAACGCAATTGTGGCTAGCCATGCAGTTCAACGCAATTGTGGCTAGCCATGCAGTTCAAAGCAATTGCGGCTAGCCATGCAGTTCAACGCAATTGTGGCTAGCCATGCAGTTCAACACAATTGTGGCTAGCCATGCAGTTCAACGCAATTGTGGCTAGCCATGCAGTTCAACGCAATTGTGGGTAGCCATGCAGTTCAACTCAATTGTGGCTAGCCATGCAGTTCAACTCAATTGTGGCTAGCCATGCAGTTCAACGCAATTGTGGCTAGCCATGCAGTTCAACGCAATTGTGGGTAGCCATGCAGTTCAACGCACTTGAGGCCAGCCGTGCAGACCATGTCATACAAGGTTGCCTTCTTCTCATATGGTGTCTTCACGGTGGCCATGAGCAGACCATGTCACTACCACAAACTGTGGTTTAACATTGCGGCATTCGGTCCACTTAGTTTGAAAGTTACCAATTTATTAAAAGAAAATCTCCATTCGATGGTGTTCAGCATAAAGTCGGTTCTGACTCTGAGTCATGATGACTTAAGACTTTGATTCTTTTTGGATTCCGGAGTGCAAACCGTTCAAACATATGACCTCAAGAAAACATGACTTGTCTTTATTAGACAGGAGGCCGCCCATAACGGGAGTCACGCTGTTTCGGGGAATGGTACCTCCTCCCTCCACCGGACACATTGTGTCACAATTATCAGAACATCCGCCCCCCCCTTCCCCACCCCGCCCCCCAAAGTCACTCACACTTTCGAAGTTGAAAAAAATGTTTAAAAATGAACGTCTAGTCAAAATGTCATCTAAAACACACTTACTTTTGAACGGTCAACATGTATACAAGTGAAATATTCAGTTAGAATACATCAGGCAGCATACATCAGTCAGCATACATCAGTCAGAATACAATCAGTCAGCATACACCAGTCAGAATACATCAGTCAGCATACATCAGTCGGCATACATCAGTCAGAATACATCAGTCAGCATACAACAGTCAAAATACAATCAGTCAGCATACATCAGTCAGAATACATCAGTCAGAATACATCAGTCAGAATACATCAGTCAGCATACATCAGTCAGCATACATCAGTCAGAATACATCAGTCAGAATACATCACTTTCAACGTCAGTTTTTTGTGTGGGTATAATAAAAAAAAAAATAAAGTATGACGTCACACACGATCTTTTCCCCCTTCTCCTGAGTCACAAACTGTCACACTTTCTTAGACATTCGCAACAGCCCCCCCCCCCAACTCTGGAGCGTGACGTACTTAATGAATGGCCCCTACATCTATATAGGGGCGTTTAAATACAAAAATCTGTGTATACTTAACATATTTAACACATAAAAGACAAACACATTAGTTTAATTGTTCAACAGATGAAACTAACCACCCTGAATGCTTGTCAGGTTTAATGAATGATGGAATGAAGGTTTAACAGGCAGAGCCAACACACACAGAGCGTTTCCTTGACCAGGACACCGGTCATTCAGCGCGGTCAAACAAGGAACAAGATAGAACAGTTGAAACACGACAAAGGAGGTGAGCGCCTGGTTTTTCCTTCACATTAATTTCCCTTAGTTAAAATTTGTATACATATAAATAACTGACACGTCATATCTTCGAATTGTCAGACTGGTTTACGATATACATCAATTCGATGTTGATGTCTGAGACGAATCTCTGTGAACAGCCACTCTTAGGTTGAATGCTTTAATAATGTCTAAGACACATCTCTATAAACAGCCACTCTTAGATTTAATGGCTTAATAATGTTATCGATTCGAAAATGACAATACATTCAATTTAATTCCCCACCCCCCCAAAAGTGATTGGTTATGAATAAAATTCGCAGTTGAACTTTATAACAATGTAACGTACAACAACAAAACACAGCTTAATATAATATAAATAACTTAATTAACTAATCATAAGAGTATTGGACGGCTATAAAGCTTTACAGTGGATTAATTGGACACAAATAATAGATGTTCAGCTTAAATGGTGATTATACAAAATACAAATGTAGACATTTCAGCAAATACCTTCATCAGTAAAAAAATAAAAAAATAAATAAATATTAAAACAATAATAATAATAATTCATGAGTATAAATTAAATTTACCTAAAAATGAGAGAAAAGAATTAAAGTTGGCGCAGCACCCTGAGAAAAACAAATTTCATTAGCGCGTAAAGGAAGTGAGTGTAAGTAAAAGTTAAAAACCAAACAGGAAAAAGACACGGCAGTTATGTAAAATAGAGGATTTGGTTTATACCGTATGGCGTCAACGTACCAAATCTTGTAATTAATTAATTTTCCATATGAATTATATCAGGAGTTAGACGAATTAATTTATTCATAATGAGGAGTTAGACGAATTAGCTTAGTCATAATGAGGAGTTAGACGAATTAGCTTAGTCATAATGAGGAGTTAGACGAATTAACTTAGTCATAATGGCGAGTTGAATTGCACATGTTTTAAAAAATAAAATAAACATAATAAATAAAAAGTGCGCAATTATTTGTCGAACATCCTGCAATTTCATGACAACCAGAAGAAGATAGCACTGGATAATGGCCTGTCACATCTCTATAGCGCAAGGGACAATAGGGTCATGCAAGGATGGTGAGGGACAATAGGGTCATGCAAGGATGGTAAGGGACAATAGGGTCATGCAAGGATGGTGAGGGACAATAGGGTCATGCAAGGATGGAGAGGGACAATAGGGTCATGCAAGGATGGAGAGGGACAATAGGGTCATGCAAGGATGGAGAGGGACAATAGGGTCATGCAAGGATGGTGAGGGACAATAGGGTCATGCAAGGATGGAGAGGGACAATAGGGTCATGCAAGGATGGAGAGGGACAATAGGGTGATGCAAGGATTAATTCTATAGGTGATTAGCTCACACATTTGGAGAGCACCTTCACTAACGACTATGTCACAGTGTCAAAGGATATAGCCAACCATCAAGGGATATAGACAACCATCAAGGGATATAGACAACCATCAAAGGATATAGACAACCATCAAAGGATATAGCCAACCATAAAGGATATAGCCAACCATCAAGGGATATAGACAACCATCAAAGGATATAGACAACCATCAAAGGATATAGACAACCATCAAAGGATATAGACAACCATCAAGGGATATAGACAACCATCAAGGGATATAGACAACCATCAAAGGATATAGACAACCATCAAGGGATATAGACAACCATCAAGGGATATAGACAACCATCAAGGGATAAAGACAACCATCAAGGGATATAGACAACCATCAAGGGATATAGACAACCATCAAGGGATAAAGACAACCATCAAGGGATATAGACAACCATCAAGGGATAAAGAAAACCATTAAAAGCTATAGACAACCATCAACGGCTATAGACAACCATTTGACTGAAGCCAATGACCACTCTAGCTAACGATCACTGTGGGCCGTCGTGCAGAACGTGTGTAAAATGGCAAGATTACTTTCGAGACAGTGATGTGTTCATAGAAGAGAGCACTGATTCCGTGCTTCATACAAAGTCACGCGAGACAGGGCTAGAACTTCTCGCTCTTTTGAAGACATGCTGTCTTCTCTGTCGAGGTTCTCAAAGGAAAAGCAAATTATATTGCAAGGAGCTTACAAAGTTACAAGCGCAAGCTTTCATGACACCAGAGCACATGGAATATGCTGGCCTCTGATTGCCACAGTTGGAGACCCTGGGCACAGTTTGTGACCATTGGAACAGTTGGAGACCCTTCAAAAAAAGACGAAGATGAGGAGAAGTGCGGACGAAGGTTGCACGCTCTACTAATCAGCTGACGATTGCTTATGGGCCACCTTTACAGCCACCTACAGGCATGAACAAGATTTCGCACCTAATGACTTTCAATGTATTTTCTAAACTTGAAGATACTGTTATTTATGACACTTTTCCCCGTGCGTGAACTTTGCTTGACCCAAATTAGATTCCTAGCCCACTCTACGTTCATAGATGGGCGTGGCTTATCTATTGGATGTATCGTGTTTACTACCGACTTCCAATTAAACATGGTTAGTATGTCTACTAGTATCTTATGGAACGTTCTCGATTGTATTAGAAAAGTAAGGGCGTTTTTATAGACGCGTCGGTAGACCCACATACATAAGGGATGACAGGCACAGAGAGACGGGGCTTCTGGTAGATATTATTAAACTTTGTATTATTCTTTGCGTTATTATATGTGTTTATTCGCATTCATCATTATTAATTATCACATTGTACTAATTGTGTACCAGTACAAGATTTTCCGATATTCTGTAAGTTGATGATTATTTGTAATTGTATTTCTTTTGTTTTGTAATTGTATTATTACTAAATTAAATCTTATTAATTGTAATTTGAACTGTTTTGGGTGTCGTAATTTTGTTATTGTATTTCTCGATGGTATCGTCCTTTGTTAGGCAATGTTTGAACGAGCCATAACTTAAAACAAGAGATTAATTTCTCACAAGAGAAGCCAGTGCGTAACACTACGGTCGATGAAGTGGCATTTCAACTAGCGTTATGTAAAATGTATTTATTTTTTTTTCTTTAAAAAAAAAAAAAACTCAAATCACCAAATCCCCTTTCAATGAATTTTTAGGCTAGCGATTTATAAACTGTCACAGAGCTAAGTTGAGTTAAGGGAGTTATGTGAGGTGAGAATTAGGACTTATAATTTATAGGGTATGGAACTTGGGAAGACGGACCAATGAGAGACGAGAGAGAGAGGAGAATAGAGGATGGAATCATGGCGGTTGTTATAAGTATAAGTCCATGCTATTAATATATCAATTAGTTGATAAGATAATAAATACGTTATGATTGTGATAAGTATTCTCTATTTGTTATTATAATTGCTTATTGGTGAGTGTGTATTAATAATAAATGATAGTCACTATCTTTCACTGAACTCCACAACGTCTCTGTTGTTGATAGATATTATATAGTTAGTAATTAGCATTGTGGTAGTCTGTGCACTGTAAGTGAATATAGACGTGACACAGGGTAAACGAAAAAAAAAAAAAAATCATTCGTGCAAACTTGACTTGACATCAAATTTACAAGAAATGAAGAAACGCGAACGCCGCCTTAGTCCGACGCACGATCGTCTTGTGGGGCCCCGTGCCTGACACGGGAAGGAGTAACATTACGATACGCACCGAGAGTAACATTGCGATACGCACCGAGACCCGAGGTGACACCGACCACCTGGCTAATGAACGGTGAAAATGGGGGAAGAACAATCAGCCGAGCAACATTTACGACAACGATACGAAAAGGTTATCTCCCCATAACTGTTCGGGGGAGAAATGTGAAACAGGGGCGTTGGCTGGCGTGCGTTTGTCCGGCTGCCAGGCTTTGACGCCGGAAAAAACACGAGGAAATCATCGGGGAGCTGATTCGGTGTTAAACGTGATTTTTTTTAAAATGACTTGAGCAGATGTACACATTGTGGTCTATTGACCGATTTCATGGAAGAAATACCACCCCCCTCCCTCCCTCTTTTTTTTTCAGGAGAGACTGTCGATCAAATGTAAAGGATACAGCTTGGAAATTGGAGGTTTGTTTGAGTTCCGGAATTATTGTCATTGAGTCACTGTCATGCAGCCTACGGGACTCCATCTCCGCAGTTTTCTTTTGGGGTTTGTCTCAATTAGAATGTTACCCAGCTTTGTACTTTATAATCGCAAGGCATCTGAGGTTTGCAATAAAGTATCCCCTTCTCCATTAAAAAAAAAAAACGAATTAAAAAAAAATGAATTTCAACAAAGACAAATCAATGAAATAATGGTTTGCCAAGTTTTCTGAAAAGGCTTCCCCCGCCAAAGTCCACCTTGACCTCAGTGCCGTGGACAAAGCCCGTTGACGTCACGTATGGGGTCGGTAACAGTCAGTGAGTTGAGCTGTAGAACTCCAGGCCGGGGTCAGCTGGGGTCACTGATGTAGTCACTCCCCNGGGGGGGGGGGGCGAAGCGTGAGAAATAATTTATGACACTATCTTCCCCCCACCACCTCATTCCCACACTGCAGTTAACTGCTGCTGACATATGTCAGGACTTTCACTCTTATGTTTTGTTGGGGGGGGGGGATAGGTTTGGGTGGAGGGTGGGGTTAATAGGATATGTCATACGGAAGTAATTAGCACAAAGGACACAGTTAAAATAGAATTATCTTTCCATGGCGATGGGTCTGTTCACTTTAATTATTTTTGGGATATATGACAAATAGGATCAACTTTCAAGGATCAACAAATACGATCAACTATCAAGGCTCAACAAATAGGATCAACTATCAAGGATCAACAAATAGGATCAACTATCAAGGATCAACAAATAGAATCAACTATCAAGGATCAACAAATACGATCAACAATCAAGGATCAACATATACGATCAACTATCAAGGCTCAACAAATAGGATCAACTATCAAGGATCAACAAATAGGATCAACTATCAAGGATCAACAAATAGGATCAACTATCAAGGATCAACAAATGGGATCTACAATTTTTGTTTGGTAATACAATAAATACTAACACCGGGGACATCAACATTTTTAGTCAATTCTTTCGCTCTAGCCAGGCCTGACACATTATATCAAAAAATAAATCAGATTCAAAAGAACTGAAAATAATTTTCAAATATTGTTTAAAATGAAATTAAAGTGAAGACCAGCTCTGTTCAACAATACCATTATTATCTTTGATATCTCAAACATTTGTGCAATCAAACCTTAATTAACTTTAATTTTGATATGGTGGATAATTTTAGTAAGGCAAACCTGCACAGTTAACGTAAAATGTACTTCCTTTTCATGATCAAATATATCTATACACATTTTTGTACACAATAATTCCACTCAAAGTAGAACATACACAAGTTATCATGGCGGCCAAATTATCATGGCGGCCAAGTTATCATGACGGCAAAGTTATCAGGACGGCCAAGTTATCATAGCGGCGACATTATCCTGACTGCCAAGTTATCCTTATGACCAGGTTATCATGGTGACGAATCTACACTGACGGCAAAGTTGTCATGACGACCAAGCTATCATGCCGGCCAAGTTATCATGGCGGCAAAGTTATCATGACGGCGAAGTTATCATGACGGCCAAATTATCATGGAGGCAAAGTTATCATGGCGGCCAAATTCTCATGACGGCGAAGTTATCATGAAGGCCAACTTATCATGACTGCCAAGTTGTATTAACGACCAAGTCATCACGACGGCCACGTTATCATGACGGCCAAATTATGATAACAGCAAGGTTATCATGACGGCAAAGTTATTATGATGGCCAAATTATTATGACTGCCAAGTTATCATAACGGCCAGGTTATCATGATGGCCAAGTTGTCATAGTAGTAGTATAACTAGTTTTAGTAGTAGTAGCATTACTAGAATTAGAAGTAATATTACTAGTTTTAGTAGTAATAGTAGTAGTAATAGTATTAGTAATAGTATTACTTGTATTAGTAGTAATAGTATTACTTGTATTAGTAGTATTAGTATTACTAGTATTAGTAGTAGTAGTATTACTAGTATTAGTAGTAATAGTAGTATTACTAGTATTAGTAGTAGTAGTAGTATTACTAGTATTATTAGTAGTAGTAGTATTACTAGTATTAGTAGTAGTAGTAGTATTACTAGTATTAGTAGTAGTAGTAGTATTACTAGTATTAGTAGTAGTAGTAGTAGTATTACTAGTATTAGTAGTAGTAGTATTACTAGTATTAGTAGTATTAGTAGTAGTAGTATTACTAGTATTAGTAGTAGTAGTCGTATTACTAGTATTAGTAGTAGTAGTAGTATTACTAGTATTAGTAGTAGTAGTAGTATTACTAGCATTAGTAGTGGTAGTAGTATTACTAGTATTAGCATTAGTAGTAGTAGTATTACTGGTATTAGTAGTAGTAGTATTACTAGCATTAGTAGTGGTAGTAGTATTACTAGTATTAGTAGTGGTAATAGTAGTAGTAGTAGCAGTAGTAAAATAATACCGCAGTCTCCACCCACAAGCAGGCAATTTCCCATGCACTGATCGAACTTTCTACCCAACCGTCAACATGATGGGACTAATCAACGTTGCCTGGTAACATTGTACAACTTATCCCAGGCCGATGACAGCCGCAGTAGATAGAAGAGGTAGATGACGTTGAGCTGTGACCCAGGCTGTGTACATCAGAACAAGGAAGACAGAACCAAAGAAAAGGAAGAAATTTGATCAGCTTTGCAAGGAAGAAAAAAGAGCCATTACCTAAAAATAATACGCCGACCCAGTAGCTAGCATTAATTTCAAATAGAACAAAGAGCCATCTCGTTGACCCAGCAGCATCTGGAGCGAAAGGGGCCTCAGATATACAAGGGGGCCCAAAGCAGTGATTGTAATCAAATTTGTGCAACCAAGCGTAACTGGAAATAAGTAGGGATGTTTGGGGGGGGGGGGGGTTACACAAAACCAAAATGTAACAAAAAGACTCAAAAATGCACGAGACGTCTCTGGTAGAATGTCATTGGTTGATATATTAATATCATCCCCCTCATCCCGGTTGAGCAACCGTTTGGGGTATGTATATGTAGATAGTTATAATGCTGAGCAGTGAAAGAGATGATGTTTATTTACTGTGTCATTTGGATGTTTACTGAGTCATTTGGGTATTTACTGTGTCATTTGGATGTTTACTGTGTCATTTGGATGTTTACTGTGTAATTTGGATGTTTACTGAGTCTTTTGGATGTTTACTGTGTCATTTGGATGTTTACTGAGTCATTTGGGTATTTACTGTGTCATTTGGATGTTTACTGAGTTATTTGGATGTTTGCTGTGTCATTTGGATGTTTACTGAGTCATTTGGATGTTTACTGAGACATTTGGATGTTTACTGTGTCATTTGGATGTTAACTGTGTCATTTGGATGTTTACTGAGTCATTTGGATGTTTGCTGTGTCATTTGGATGTTTACTGAGTCATTTGGATGTTTACTGAGTCATTTGGATGTCTGATGTGTCATTTGGATGTTTACTGAGTCATTTGGATGTTTGCTGTGTCATTTGGATGTTTACT
The DNA here is from genome assembly GCA_964033795.1 of Lymnaea stagnalis. Classification (NCBI taxonomy): domain Eukaryota; kingdom Metazoa; phylum Mollusca; class Gastropoda; family Lymnaeidae; genus Lymnaea; species Lymnaea stagnalis. The sequence goes on along the minus strand of CAXITT010000373.1, from coordinate 365,121 downwards.
GAGTCATTTGGATGTTTACTGAATCATTTGAATGTTTACTGTGTCATTTGGATGTTTACTGAGTTTTTTGGATGTTTACTGTGTCATTTGGATGTTTACTGAGTCATTTGGGTATTTACTGTGTCATTTGGATGTTTACTGTGTCATTTGGATGTTTACTGTGTCATTTGGATGTTTACTGAGTCATTTGGATGTTTACTGTGTCATTTGGATGTTTACTGTGTCATTTGGATGTTTACTGTGTAATTTGGATGTTTACTGAGTCTTTTGGATGTTTACTGTGTCATTTGGATGTTTACTGAGTCATTTGGGTATTTACTGTGTCATTTGGATGTTTACTGTGTCATTTGGATGTCTGCAAGTTTGGAAAAAAAAAGGGGGGGGGGTGTTATTTATGTTTTATCTGGTTTTATTGATGTCAAGTGTAAAATAATGAATTGTATGTGGCTTGTGCACAGAGAACGACATGTAACTTGTGCACAGAGGACGGTAGGTGGCTTGTGGACAGGGATAGTAGGTGGCTTGTGCTCGTGGGACGGTAGGTAGCTTGTACACAGGGACGATTAGTGGCTTGTGCACAGAAGACAGTAGGTGGCTTGGGCTCATGGGACAGTATAAGGTGGCTTGTGTGCATGAAATGGTAGGTGGCTTGTGCTCATGGGACGGTAGGTGGCTTGTGCTCATGGGACGGTAGGTGGCTTGTGCTCATGAGACGGTAGGTGGCTTGTGCTAATGGGAAGGTAGGTGGCTTGTGCTTATTGGTCGCTTCAACAGATCGACAAGCTTCGTGCCATTAGGAGTTTCTAAGATATAAAGTTTACCGTTTCAACCGTAAGTGGCACAGAAAAGGTTCATGAATCAAAACATATCATCAGTGCTTTATAATGTAGCGGTGGCGTATCATCAGTGCTATATAATGTAGCGGTGGCGTATCATCAGTGTTTTATAATGTAGCGGTGGCGTATCATCAGGGCTATATAATGTAGCGGTGGCGTATCATCAGGGCTATATAATGTAGCGGTGGCGTATCATCAGTGCTATATAATGTAGCGGTGGCGTATCATCAGTGCTATATAATGAAGCCGTGGCGTATCATCAGGGCTATATAATGTAGCCGTGGCGTATCATCAGTGCTATATAATGTAGCCGTGGCGTATCATCAGTGCTATATAATTTAGCCGTGGCGTATCATCAGTGCTATATAATGTAGCGGTGGCGTATCATCAGTGCTATATAATGTAGCCGTGGCGTATCATCAGTGCTATATAATGTAGCCGTTGCGTATCATCAGTGCTATATAATGTATCATAATGACTGCCTTGTTATTGGTCCATTTGAGACGATGTTGTTTTTATAAGTTGACAGTCGTTATCAGATCAGCAATTGGGGAGTTCTCTATACTCCTGAGATAAACCAGCGAGGAGTCCGCTATTGGCTAGTTCTCTATAGTCCTGGGCATGGGCGCCCGCAGAAAACTTTCTATTGATGTACAATATATACAATGAAGCATATCATCTGTTCTGTACAATGTAGTGTATCGCCTGTGCTGTACCATGAAGTGTATCTTTTGTGCTATAAAATGGGTTTCAACAAATTTGTTAAATACCATAGTAACTTTGTTTTTGACGCTAACTAAAGTGGCGACCGTGCTTAGCATATCTTCTGAACCACAGTAACCAACGGATCCATACAAACATGAAATCCACCAGCGTTCCAACTGAGCGATGGGTGCCTCACCCCAAAATAATCGACCGCGCCCCCCCCTCCCCAGCGTAATTGCTTGCAATTTGGCCCTCCACTTTGTCCACCGCTGCCCGGGGAAGTTAGCAAATCAATCGACAATTGTAAATCACTCGGGGCCCCCTTTGATATCAAATTATGAACTTCTGCTTAACGTTAGCGGACCGGTTAACCTAATTTGAATTGACGCGGACGAATTTATCTTCCCGCGTGCGCAGAATTAGCAGACGTAAACAAGCGTGGGGGTCTCCCGCCGATGCACGAGATTGGATGGTTTTGGAGATGAGGAGGGCACCACATAAACCGAGCCCTATGATTGGGTGATTTGATACTTGAGAATCAAAGAATAATTTTTAAAAAATATATATACATCAACATGCAAATTGGAGGTTCACCGCAACATGACTTTTAGCCCTCGACACGCATCTCGGGTTATGGGCCCGTGTACTGATTTGCCTGCAGCTCGTCTTCTGACAGCAACCTTAAGGGTTTGCATGCATCTGCTGCACTCAAAATGCAGGGCTGCATGTTTGCCAGCGTATGAGAATCCCACATACATTAAATTTGCTCTTTGTAACCATTATAAATTTACATGTTAAGTTAAGCTCTCCCTTACCTACACCATTGACTGGGGGGGGGGGCGACCGAACTCCTGGCCCCCCTCACTGCGGCCCTGATGTATTGTATCCCCTCCCTTTCCCCGCCAGCCACCAAATATGTTTTCTTCCAGCTGTGAGCACTCTCCTCTGTATTTAAAGTTCTTTTCCTCTAGTCCACATTAAAACGAAATAGAATGGAACAGGGAATGAGACTAGGAACACAACAACACACCCTATGGACTATTTCCTATTTGTTCCTGGGTCAGACGTCATCATTACAAATTTTGATTAAATCGGCAGTCAGTCTGCTCCGAGACGGTCTTCATTTTTCCTACATCTTCCTGTGAACTTGTTTTTGGGGGTCAAAGGTTATAGTGCGCTCCTGATTTTTTTTTCAACGAGTGTTGGGTAATAATGGAACTTGCCGTATATGCCAAAGACGTACACACAAGTGGACGGCCAAAGTAGAGAGAAGAAGTGACGTAGTGTGTTGGGTAATCAGAATGCTTGCCTTATGTGCCAAAGATGTATGCACACAAGTGGACGGCCAAAGTAGAGACAAGTAGTGTCTTAGTGTGTTGGTTGAGAAAAAAAAAGTGCAATTTGCCATCGACATCTCTTCGTGACGTAGTGCGCCTATGGAAGAAAACAGCACCCTCCTTTTAAACGCGAGGTGGCGCCCTGCTCGAAATACACGTCTCCATGATTGAATTACCCATGCGGCGCGATGCGTGAAATACAAGTGGGCCGCCATACTTGAAAGTCGTGTGAGTGCCATGCTTGAATGTGAGTCACAATACTTGAAGGTCACGTGAGTGCCATGATTGAAATACACATATAGTGCACTGCACTTGAAATGATCGTTAGGCGACACGATTTTCTCGAAAAAACGCGTGGGGCGCCATGTTTGATACATACATGGGGCGTCTTGATCCAGATACCTGTAAGAATGAATATATATAAATATATCTTCTGTAGATGATTTTAAGGAAGAAGTATCATCTAACGTATTGATCCAAACGTCTTTTTATTCAAGGTCAGATTTACACATTTTAGCGACTTAGGCGAAGCACATAATTGTGCGCGCTTCCCCCACCCCCACCGAGTAAAAAGTTCATTTTCAACCTCAAATTGAATATGTCATGTTAAAAGTTTATTATTTAAACCTATTCACATAATGCAATCTTTATAACCATATTTTATTTTTAATATTTGGTTAATTCTTCTGTATATATTCCCCTACGTCAAGGCCTATTGCAGGGGTCTCAAACTTGCGGCCCGCAAAGCCATATTTTGCGGCCCGCTACATGACAGCAAAGTTTAGTGTTAATGCGGCCCGCGCGTTTTCCTCATTCTCATATTTATAATGTGACCCTCCGCGACAGTTTCAGTCGAATCTCACCGATTATTCTAATTCTGATTTTTAATATGTTTGTATAGATTTGGACGTTCCTTAAAATGGTAAAAACCGTTGTAAAAAAATGGACTAAAAGTTTTTTTTATTTCATACATTTTATGAGGCAAACATGGCCAAAGTGCGGTTTGAGAAAAGTTTAAAAAGTTAATTAGTGGTAATGCACAAAAATAATTACGTAGATCGTAGCAATCTGACACAGTGTCAAAGAATCCCTATTGAAATTGCCGCACATGTTTACGAGTGAGGGAAATTCCGGGCCTGTCAGCTTAGTCACTTTCAAAATAGGGCTAGTCAAAAGGCCTTTTCTACGATAAAAAAATCAAAATTCTTTTTCCCTACAATAGCATCTTCCATCGCATCAATAATGAACAAATATTGCCTCCCTTGCCTACTGTTTGAACATGTTTTAGCTTTCAAAGCCGACATGGAGAAGGACTTTGTTGTTGTTCCTGTACTAAGTGATCCCTAATGGCTCATGGACTCGGCGTTTCTTGTTGACATTACACAGGAGCTGAATGTACTCAACATGAAGTTACAAGGCCAGTGGCAGCTTCCCAGTGTTGCCTATAAAAGGGCATTCTGCACAAAACGTGTGTTATGGTTCTTAGAGCAACCTCTGCCATTTCCAAACATGCGAACTACTCATGGACTCGGGCACACCATTCAGTAGTAGGTAGACTGATGCCATTGCAAAGCTACAGTAAGAATGTGATCACAGGTATCAGACTTCAAAACATACTTTTTGCTGACCATTTCGCCTTCAATTCGGAAGATGCACCCCCACCCCCTTACTTGCGCTTCAAATAGAGCTGATTGATCTTCAGTGCAATTCTAAGCTCGGGGATGTGAATGGAAAAACAGAAAAGCATGAATATATTATGAGACCATTGCTCTCCACCTTCCCTGAGATTTACAGGCTGTTCAAGCCTTTTTTAGGAGTACCTATCTGTGTGAAAAGCTCTTTTCCACCATGAACAAGTCAAAGTTGAGGGCCAAACTTACTGATTAGCATCTTCAAGCTGTACTGAGGGTCTCAGTTGCTTCCTCACTCAAGCCAAAAGTTGCTCAGCTGTGTAGGAAGAAGCGCTGCAAGATCTCTGGCAACAATGAGTTGGCGGAGGAAAGTTAAGCCTAGTTCTTGAGAACCCTTAATGTTTTTAATTTGTTACTAATAAAGGTTCAGCAGATTGTAGAAGTTGTATTTATTGACATTGTAAGCGTTTTTTTTTTTGTTGTGTGGAATACTTGATGCGGCCCAGTCTCGCTCAGACTCTACCTCCTGCGGCCCCCGAATGATTTGAGTTTGAGACCCCTGCCCTATTGGTTAGCCTTACGGACAGCCCGGCCCTTGCTTGTACTCAAAGTGTTGACTGATCTGAGTTGATATTTCTTACAGACAGTTGGTACAAGCTAGAGAAATGATTTCCTTCAAAGCCTGTTTGAATTTTGTTATTGAATTTAAACCAAAACAATCTAAATAAACAACAAAAAGGAAAAAAAAACCCAGAAATATCTTCTATCTAAACCCCCCACCCACCCCCAACCCAAACGGGTCTTTGTAGAAGTTAACACTATAATAGTAAAACTGTCTTTGAGATATCCTAATTCATACCGTTCAAAAGACTGCACCCAAACATAATATTTCTATATAGTTTTGATTTAAATTAGAGCTATTACAAAAATTCGGTTTAATAATCTCAATAACGTCAATCCATCTCAGGTTTTAGCGACCAGTGAGCCGTTTGCTGGCCCTAGGTTTCTGCGCGTAGTTCACGTTTGCTGCTCTACAATCCGGCATCTCAAAGTGTCCTGTCCGATGAGCTTTAACAATACGGATCATCAAATGTATCGAACGTAACGATATTTCATAGATTCCACCAATTGTAATCGGTTAAGTACGAGCAGATGTCTTAAAGAAACAGTGTTTCGAACTAATTGAGATATGATTGTATCTCTTGGTTTTTACGAATTTCCCTCCACCAGTGATGGCATCATTGTCTAACAGTAGACCGTATATTTACCTGATGTATATTCCTAAGTCATGTATTGGGCAGAGTGTCTGGTGTTTTTGTTTTGTTACTAGACCCTATCTCACTTGCATAAATCACAACTGATCCAACGATAAGGGTGTATATGACTTTCAAAGTTCTCCTTGAGAGTTTTTGTGTGTGTGTCTGAGCTTCCTAGCAGCTTTTGTAGGCTGAAATAAGAACGGTTGCCACCTGAAATCCTTTTTCCCCTATGACCCTATTTCATTGAGTGTTCATATAATAGGAGCACCTAAGATATTTCAAAGTATACCCACTCTCTCAAATGTGTGTTTGCCCTCTATTGATGTTGTCACCAGTATGTTTCATGACATTGCCATATACTTTGTACTCGTTTTATTTACCCCAAGCTTTGACCTAAAGCAGCGTTCCCCAAGCGGTGGTCCGTGGACCAGCACCGGCACCGGCCCGCAAGCCTTACGTTACCGGTCCAGAGAGCATGAATATTGATGTTTAAATAGAAAGAAAATGTAATAAATAAATCTGGCACCGGTCCCTCATGGTGCAGTTTCAAAACTTGTCCACCGGTCCGCGAAACTTAAAAGTTTGAGAAACGCTGACCTAAAGTACCTTGAATGCTTTAATTCTATCATTGCAGTTTCTGCCCGGAAGGGCAATGTCGTTCGCATTATGTCCGGTACTGCAATTGTTGGCAATATAAAATCCCCGGTAGTTGTGGATCCGTAATGCTTCTCTGGAGGCAGTTTGCGAATCTCCACGGGTGCTCTAATGTCAAAGCATGATTCAGGAAAAGAAAAATAGAATATAAAATTATGTTTATTATTATTTTTCTCAAGGTATTTTTTTTTCTTTCTTAACTTAAAAAAAAAAAAAGTCATCTAAAAAAAAACCACATAATTAACATCATTATTTTTAAAATTTCTTAATTCCTTTACATTAATTTAAGATGATAAGAGCAAAATTTATTTAAAAATTAAAAAAAAACCAAAAAAAACAAAAACAACAAAAACATAAAAAAATACAATTAAAAAAAAACACAAAAAAAAATAAAAAAAAAGTCATATAAAAAAAAACCACATAATTAAAATCATTATTTTTAAAATTTCTTAATTCCTTTACATTAATTTAAGATGATAAGAGCAAAATTTATTTAAAAATTAAAAAAAAACCAAAAAAAACAAAAACAACAAAAACATAAAAAAAAACAATTAAAAAAAAACACAAAAAAAAACGAAAAATGACAAAACTGAAGCAGTTTGCCTTCCGTGTACTTTCTCACGATGATAAATTATTCAAACATGATTTTTTTTTTTTGGTCTGGGACATTTTTCATCCATTTCATCATCAGTCAGACAAACAGCACGGCTCCAAAATCTACGTCTGAGACTCCGGAGCCCCGTTTGGTTCTGCTCAAATGGTCGCTCGGCCATGCTAATGAGATTTGTTTTAATTGGATAAACTTTAAGAAGGATAACTCAAGAAAATGCACGATATTTTTAATTTTTTTTTTTTGTAGACGCCCAAAACTAATCCAGACAGATCAGCGCAGACGACGTGTTCTCACTGCGGGAAAATTGAGCGGAACCCTTCGTTGTCGTCTGCTAACAGTAGGACACCACCAGCGGTCATTAAAATCCTCTTTCCATTTTTAAATTACAAATCCCACCCCCACCCCCCACCCCCCACACACACACACAAAACAAAAATATTTTTGTGGCTATTAGTTTATCGGTCTCATCATCTTTGTTATGGTTAGTTAGTTTGCTTCCATTAACAGTGGATAATTAAAAAACTATTTCAGGGCCCCAGTCAGGGGGGAAGGGATTTTCCTTTTTTTTTCTTCCGGTCCGGTCCGATTTTAACTTTCCATCCTTCAGCAAGGGGCGGCAATCCCCACGAGGTAAGCAATGGGAAGCAATCCTAGACTGCTTGTCGCCCAGCCGGGGCCAGCCCGGGGATAAAGCCGGGGACCGCCTATCAGTTACCCGGACCGTTTATCTGTAACTGGAGAATTATTACATTTCTTCCTCAGATCCCGGTTCGGGTTTTTACATCTATCCGAGACCAGCCATAGCGCCGCGGCACGGGCGAACCAGCGAATGCCAGAAATGTAGACTTCTGACAGTCGAGACCTGAAATGGTAAGGGAAATTATTTGAATGGACGAGTTTAAATTATACATTCTTGAATTGGTTGAACAGCTCCCAAGAACCAAAACTAAGACCATCGGTGAACGCTCCTTCTACTTCCATGGGCCCACGTTCTGGAACCAGCTCCCCTTCCATATCCGTCATTGTGAAACCTCGTCCATTTTCAAAAAGTCCCTTAAAACTCATCTGTTTAGGTCCG
>CAXITT010000373.1:335045-347741 GCA_964033795.1 Lymnaea stagnalis | reverse complement strand
AAAAAAAAAACAAAAAAAAAAAAACCACAAAAAAAAAAAAACCACAAAAAAAAAAAAAAAAAAAAAAAAACAAAAGAAACTGTTCACGGACTAAAACACAAATTCGTGGTGAAACAATTCACATTAAAAAAAAATCAAGGCTCGCGCGCCTGGAGCCCTGAAACGAGACTACACAACGCGCACTCGTGTCGTGGGGGCTCACGAATCAGCAGACGACCGAACGGGTGCCCTCCGACGTCATGAAGGAGTCGGCAACCCTGGCCGCGTAGATCATTACTCTACAAATTACCATTTGGTGGTCTGGAACTCTTGGGGGGGTAATTTCTCCTTCATTTGTTTAAAACCCCAGGGTTTCTCAGCTCCGCTGGAGTTTTCAAATCGCTGCACGAGCGACCCCCGACCATTGTGGGGGTTTCTTTTGAAGTTTCCAATCCAGGAGCAGCACGTGGATGAACGCAAATCTTCATAATGGGATTGAACCGAAGACGCTGGCGACTCATTTACCTGAACGTCCAGCCAGACGCACGATAAATTCTCGGACTGTGGTGAAGCAGGGGGCTATTCCCGCCCCACCTACACCCCCCCCCCGCGTGCCGTTAAATATAAACTCCCTTTAGTTCTGTCATAATTTAAAACATTTTGCACGAAAAGCAGATATGGGAAAAACAGTCAAATGCATTTAGATTTTAGTTTCATTTTTGACTGGAGAGAAACTGAGACCTCTCTCCCGCCCTCTCTCCCCCCTCCCCTCTCTCTCACTCTAAACTCTCCCACACTCTCTCTCCCTACCCTTCTGTCTCACTCTCTTCCCAAATCTACCCCCCCCCTCTTTCTCACCCTCGCTCTATCGCTATCCCTCTCTGTCCCATCTATCTCTCTCTTCCCTACGTCTCTCTCTCCCTCCCTACCCTTCTATTTCGGTCTCTCCCAAAACCCCCCTTCTCTCTCACTCTCGTACTATCTCTCTCTTTCTCTGTCCCCTCCATCTTTCTCTCTCCCTCTTTCTCTCTCCCTCTTTCTCTCTCTCTTTCTCTCTCTGTATACAAAAAGAGTATCTTTTATGTTAACCGTGCGGAAGGAAGAGATAACGAAGAGTAAAATGTCGCTATGTACACTAAATAAAAAAAATGATATATAATTTGCTCCGGAACATCCTTTTCTTATTTTGATCAAGGTTGAATTAACCAAGTTCCTAAAACATTTTCTCAACAAGTCCAAGTGCCAAAAATTGTTAAAATTAACTTAAAATCAGTTGGTAATTATAGTATTTTCATTTAAATTACAGTGTGGAAGCATACATTCCTAACATAATAATATATAATCGCCAATTTAAATAAGACTAAATGGACTGTGGACGCTGACCTTGACCTTTCGAATATTAAAAAAAATAAATTAATCCATAAACAAATAAAAAAAGAAAAAAAAAAGTTTAAAAAAATGATCATTTGTCACGTGGTGTCAGTGTTACACCACAATGTTAGGTCGTGAATAGAATCAAAGTTCAATTATTCTGGAGTGGAATTGAAATAAAACAAGTTTTTGACCAAAAAATCTTACTCCTAGAAAAGGAGCCCTGATGCCACCATTAGTCAGTCTTAGTATTTCATTAACGTATGAAACAGAACATGGACTGCCAAGATTTTGAACACATCTCGTTATTAAACACCCCATAATTAAACATTTCGTTACTAAATATCCCACATTAAACACCCCGTTATTAAAAACCCCAATATTAAACACCCAAATATTAAAAACCTCATTATTAAATACCCATTATTAATTATTTAACACCTCAATTTTAAACATTTCATTTTTAAACTTCTCCTTATTAAACACCTCATTGTTAAACACCTCATCGTTAAACACCGCATCATTAAAATGATGCACGTTTTCCTCGCCATGCTGCATTTCACTACAGACCAGAGCCCAAGGCACGTGACCACCCTATCCATACCACCCCCTAGGGCGCCTTCCGTCTTCCCCACACCCCGCGAGAGGTCCATTATCGTAAGCGCAATCACGTTGGTTCTTATCTCCATTATCAGCATGGTTAAGAATGAGAAGTCCACTTAACAGGAACGCCCTACCCCAACCCTTTGCGCCTCACCCCCCCCCCCCCCCCCCCCCCCCTTTTTTTTTTGAGCCGGGAAACCATGCGGGGTGCTTGACTTCCCATCACTTGCACACTGGTGCGAACGTAACGTGCGCACAAACATGAAACGACCTCGGTGCAGACTTTGCCTGTCGTTTGCTTCTTCCGCCTGCAAATCGTCCGGAAAACGAAGTTTGCTACCAAAGAAACTCGAGGATGAAATACTTGTCAGTAGTGGTCAGTTATTGGTAGCTGGTTATCGTTATCTAGTTTAAGGAGTTTGACCGATTGTTTTTGTTTTGTTTTATGGGAAGGGTGGACTCTTCCGTTGACCGATGCGGGGATCGGGGTCTCAGACTTCAAGACCGGTGTTTCAAGACTTCAAGACCGGTGTTTCAAGACTTCAAGACCGGTGTTTCAAGACTTCAAGACCGGTGTTTCAAGACTTCAAGACCGGTGTTTCAAGATTTCAGGACCGGCTTTTCAAGACTTCAAGATGGGTGTCTCAAGACTTCAAGACCGGTGTCTCAAGATTTCAAGACCGGGGATTAGAGACTTCACGACGGGTGTCTCAAGACTTCAAGACCCGGTGTTTCAAGACTTCAAGACCGGGGTTTTAAGACTTCAAGACCGGTGTTTCAAGACTTCAAGACCGGGGTTTCACGACTTCAAGACTGGGGTTTTAGAGACTTCAAAACCGGTCTCTCAAGACTTCAAGAGTGGGGTTTCAAGACTTCAAGACCTGTGTCTCAAGACTTCAAGGCCGAGGTCTCAAGAGTTCAAGACCGTTGTCTCAAGAATTCAAAACCGGGGTCTCACGACTTCAAAGCCGGGGTCTCAAGACTTCAAGACCGGGGTCTCAAGACTTCAAGACCAGAGTGTCAAGACTTCAAAACTGTGGTCTCAAGACTTCAAGACCGGGTTATAGAGACTTCAAGACCGTTGTGTAAAGACTTCAAGACCGGGGTCTCAAGACTTCAAGACCGGTGTCTCAAGACTTCAAAACCGGTGTCTCAAGACTTCAAGACAGGGTCTCACGACTCCAAGACCGGGGTCTCAAGACTTCAAGACCGGGGTCCTATGACTTTTGGACAGGATTAACGATTATACGATGAGTCCAGCTCGTAATCCATAGCTGTCAATAGGGATTTTAATTTTCTAGACTCCGGGATTCAGAGCGCGCTAACTCACATATTATATCCTTGTAATAAAATATATAAATTATGTTTTATAATATCCCAGACAAAGTCTTACACAAATAGACATAGACTACATCTTATATACTGATGTCAAATCTTAAGCGCTTCTGAAAGTTAATCTCTTAAAAATGGGTTCAAGTACATTCCATTCAAACTAAATTAAAATAATCGAGTTTAGTCAGTGGCAAAATGAATACAGTGGAGCCGCGGAACACAAACGCATTAGAACTGGAACATCTTGTCATTCGAACGGCCACCCACACGCTTTGTAGATTAGTTCGTCGTCGAAATCTGTACTGAAAGCTTCTAATGTAATTTTTTAGATGCTTATTTTATGCTCTTGTGGATGTTGTGTGTTATTTAAAAAAAAAAAAATATAATGACAGTTTAGTGTATATTCGTCAAGGGTCCTAAAAAGTGAACTGAGGAAAATAGGATCAGAGGACAGCTGCTAGACTTACGATTGAAGTTAAGGAATAACTTATCGCTAATCATAAAATCGGTAAACATGCATGACTGATCTCGCTACCATGCTCGGGATGCCTATACATTGAATGCACGATTTTAAAAAAAAAAGGCAATCAAAGCAGCTGATTTGGCAAAGGAGTTACGACCCTGACCTCTAGGAGATCGAAAAAGTATGGACGAGATGGAAAAAGCTCCACTTAAATTGGATTAATAAAAAAACACTGCCTGGTGATGTTATTTCTAAGACGGTTATTTGTCAGAATGTCAATGTCCTCTAGGACGAATTAGGGAAATGGAAACCTGATACAACTGCTTCAATGGGGGAGTTTCAAGCCAAAAAATAAAAAAAACAAGAAGAAAAAAAGAATGGGATTCATAGAGTTTTTGGGAAGCCAAGATTGGATTTATCCAGTTTCTATTATTTTAAAGGGGGAAAAAAATGGTTTGGAACTCCAACGATTTTGAAACTCGGTCGGTACTCGGCCGGATTCCGAGGCCCCACTGTAAATCCTACCTTGGAAATAACTTCGAGCGATGCATTGGACTAATCGATTTATTAAAAAGAAAAAGGAAAAAGATGCCATTTTTAGCAATGCAGCGTTGTCAATTTATGAATCATTTAAACGCTGACTCTATGAGCATTTTGTTTTTTTTTAGTTTGGGGGGGGGGGGGGTGGGGATGGTGGTGGGATCATGTTCANTTTAAAAAAAAATAAAATTACAGCATATAAACGTTACATTTCAAGCGGTGTTTAAAATGTGCGCGTTACTGTAAGCACGATGAAATTTGCGTGCTACTGTAAGCACACGCGCCAGCTGCTCGGACATATCTCAAAACCCAAATAAAAGCTGTTCGTTTCTCGTTTCAAGACATGACATTGATACACTTACGGGGAAGAGATAATATAATTGAGGAATTCACCGATCTCCGAAGACAGTTCTCACAAGCCTGGAAGTCTTGACTGATGGCTATCATCTATTTTTAAAAATTATTAAAGACGTGCTTTAAAAAAAAATAAAATTACAGCATATAAACGTTACATTTCAAGCGGTGTTTAAAATGTGCGCGTTACTGTAAGCACGATGAAATTTGCGTGCTACTGTAAGCACACGCGCCAGCTGCTCGGACATATCTCAAAACCCAAATAAAAGCTGTTCGTTTCTCGTTTCAAGACATGACGGCTCAAGAACTGAATGCTTCCCGTAAACATTGGTTGTTATGTACTGGTGCATGGCTTTCAGAAGACATGGCGTCGAACAGTCCAATTCACCAACACCAACTAGTTCAACCCATGGTCAAACTTGTGAAGATGGGCAAGAAACCATTCTAATATATTATGGACATTCTTTTGATTATATCCGGCATTGACAGTTGCGTCCCCCTTGTTGCTGCGGTTACCTCCCCTCATGCTGTTACCAGCGCCATCATCATCATCGCCTCCTCTTGCACACACAGGGGGTCTACGATAACACGGAGGGGCTTGACCCCTTGATGTCAGACCCCTAGAGACCGTAACAAGTACAAATGCGACTGACCGTAGGTCACTCCGTGTCCATTGAACGGTCATCAGGGGACAGAAGGCCGCTCGCAGAACGACCAGCTCCAGGGGCGACCATCAAAGACTGTATCTTTGATGTGTCGGAGATTGAAAGGGGAGTCTGGGTGATCTGGTGTTGGTGGAACCACTGGGGTCTTGACCGCTGTGATAGTGAAGGACGAATGATGAATGCGTTGCCAAGAAATATTGTAATTCCTAAATGATGGTGATGTGATTCGAAGAAACAGTGACGTCATGAAATATTGGTGATGTGATACAAGGTCAAACTGTCATCAATAAATTTTGAACGTAAAAACTAAAAAAAGGTTTCGACCAAATTTCCGTTCGATCAAATTACCGTCGATCAATTTACCGTCGACGAAGTTTCTTTCTATCAAATTTCCGGATACGAAATAATCTATGTATTCATTAATAAGTTGATCGAGATCGTTAGCATGATACCGCGCACGCTCAGCTGTCTGAGTCAGTTATACAGCCCTGTATGTCAATTAAAATTAAAAGTACTGTACGTCTGTAGGCCTATGTATTCGAGCAACCCCCACCCCCATGAGGGTCTAATAATGATAATAGCCCGTATTTAGAGGGTCGTGAACAGGGTTGAGTTGCACTCACTACAAAAATATTCGATTGATAAATTAAGAATGCCTCTTGGAAGTCATTCACTTATCGCGGTAGTCTGGAACGGATTGACCGCGATAAATGAGGGACGACTGTAATCAGATGGGACTCGCTTAAAAAGAAAGACACGCGTACAGTCCGTGCCGCATTTAGCTCACATAACTGAGGGGCGCACAAAAGCGTTATTGACGTCCCAAATAATGTGACATGTAAATAGCGCGTGGTTTGTGGGTTCAGACCGTCTTGCTACCAACGGCCAAGGTGGTAGCGGGATCGAATACATTCAAGGGCTTTCCATATTTAAAAAAAAAAATATTGTAATTACAACGAAGTTATGTTTGATTACTGGAAAAATTTATTATTTAATTATTTTCTTTTAATGCATGAATACACTTTCCTGGACAGGCCATGGACAGGTCATGTACAGAGCTCTTGGTCACCTTCTTAAGTTCCCGAGGAACAGTTTTAAAATTTAAGTTGTATCTTTAAAATTATCTTGTTTTTTTTTCCAGGCACTTCCTTGAAACTCTCATCATCACACACATTGCAAATTTTTTTATGAAAATTAAATCACACATACATGCCATCTGTGGAATTAAGTGCATTTTGTAGAGTTAAAAGTATAAACAATTGACACCCCCCCCCCTCTCCCAAATTTTTTACAGCTAAAATCTGGAAATGTCCCCTGGTGTGTAGAGAGTTAAATGTTTGAATGATTGGCGTAAATCTACGATATTCAACTTAATTAAATCACACATACATGCCATCTGTGGAATTAAGTGCATTTTGTAGAGTTAAAAGTATAAACAATTGACACCCCCCCCCCCTCCCAAATTTTTTACAGCTAAAATCTGGAAATGTCCCCTGGTGTGTAGAGAGTTAAATGTTTGAATGATTGGCGTAAATCTACGATATTCAACTATGAAATAAAATAGCCAGTTGTGATGGGCAAAACTGTCTCTCAAATCCTTCAGTAAGCATATCAAGATTGTAACACGTTTAAACGAAGTAGGTACTGTAAGGGAAAGTAAAAGGGTGGCGTAGGAATTTAAGTTGTTAGTTTTTAGCGTCACAGATTACAAAAGAAAAATCACGAACACGCGTTCAGAAATGTGTAATAGATTTGACGAGAACTTCGCATCTCCTAAAATTACTTGACAAAACATGAACTCAAGTAACGCACATTTAAGAATCCCAATTTTTGCTACACCCCTTCCCTCATGATACGTCACTGCACACTTTTCATTTTCTGCCAATCAACTATATTCGGATGTCCCAACCACTTTTAAACCAAATATTTTTTTTTACACCATATTTAAATTGAGACGATTTCATTTTCCGAAAAGAACATTTTAATGTTACGCAGCAAACGCAGTCGCGTTATTTGAAAAAAAAAATCATTTAGCACAGCTATCGGGTATTATATTTTGAGCGCTATCCGGAAATGGAAGCAGCCACACAACAAGCAAGACATAATATATGATGAGATGATGAATATCGGGACAAGAATTTAAAGGTTTATTGATCTACAAACGTTAGCCCCATACTCAAATCTTGGATTAGCTAACTTACAAAGACGTAGGAAATGCGGAATTTTGGAGTTTAAAAAAAAAAAAGTTAACACTTTTATTTTTTCACAAGGTGTGTCAAAGCCACAGTGTAGGCGGCCGGTGTTTACACAATGGTAATTACAACACCGGGAACGATTGTTCACGTTTGTTTATGTAATGAAATGGGAAGTACACAAACAAACCCCGATAGAATTCCGCGCTTGTTCACGGTGCGTTCATTAGCCTCACAAACAACTGAGTGCGTTCCGCGCTGTACAAGGGCGCGTTCATTAGCTCGTCAATCTCATGGTTTTTTTTTTGGTTGTTTTTTTTTCTGTTGGTTAAAACTCGCTTTCACTGTGGTGGGACTCGCGTCTCTCGTGTGATAGAAGGACGATATAAGATCTGTTTACACGGGGGTTGATTTTGGCGGTAATTAAAGCAGCTGTTTGAAATAGTGTCTCGATTAAAACACGTGCGTGGAGGCCCGTAGAACGAGTACTTAAGAGTTTGACTACAGTGGATTTACACTATGTCATCACACCTGCAGAGGTCCCGGGGGTGGGGGTAGGGGTAGGGGTAGGGTGGGGGGGGGATTAAAACAAGGGTGGTATTGATCTAGTGGGGGTGTATGTCTCAACTTCAGTTCGCCTCTCCCACCCCAAGGGTGGTTTAAGGGCGTTTTTTTTAAGGGAGTAACTTTAGCCTTACAAGTTTGGTACAACAAGGTTCAGAAGAATATTGCTTTTGGGGGTTCCATATTGAAAACCAGGACATTTAAAATAATTTTGGCGGCATGGGTGTCTTGGCACCGTGGTTGTCCAAAATTAACAATTATTTGTTGTTACACATGGAACTCTTCTGTGTGTAAACCCTTCTTTAGCTAAATATTATCGTGATACTAATTTAAATGACTTAAAAAAAAATATATATATATATAAATATATATATATTAGTGGTTTTATTTATTTCTGCCTGGATATCAGAGGCACCCAATCTTATTTTTAAAGTTTATCTTTAAAAAAAAATCATTTCATAGCCTTTATCACCAATGGTTAAAACTCACAAGGACAGATATCCAAAAGCCAGATGTGTACTGGTTAGAATAGTACGAATTGTCACATTAGCCAAGGGTGCTACAACAAGGGTGCTACAACAAAGGGGCTACAACAAGGGTGCTGCAACAAAGGCGCTACAACAAGGGTGGTACAACAAGGGTGCTGCAACAAGGATGCTACGACAAGGGTGGTACAACAAGGATTGTACAACAAGGGTTCTACAACAAGGGTGGTACAACAAGGGTGGTACAACAAGGGTGCTGCAACAAAGGTGCTACAACAAGGGTGCCACAACAAGGGTGCTACAACAAGGGTGCTACAACAAGGATGGTACAGCAAGGGTGGTACAACAAGGGTGGTACAACAAGGGTGCTACGACAAGGGTGGTACAACAAGGATTGTACAACAAGGGTTCTACAACAAGGATGCTACGACAAGGGTGGTACAACAAGGGTGCTACAACAAGGATTTTACAACAAGGATGCTACAGCAAGGGTGGTACAACAAGGGTGCTACAACAAGGGTGCTGCAACAAAGTTGCTACAACAAGGGTGCTGCAACAAAGGTGCTACAACAAGGGTGCTGCAACAAGGGTGCTACAACAAGGGTGCTACAACAAGGGTGCTACAACAAGGGTGCTACAACAAGGGTGCTGCAACAAAGGTGCTACAACAAGGGTGCTACAACAAGGGTGCTACAACAAGGGTGCTACAACACGGGTGATACAACAAGGGTGGTACAATCAAGGGTGCTACAACAAAGGTGCTACAACAAGGGTGGTACAACAAGGGTGCTACAACAAGGATTGTACAACAAGGGTTCTACAACAAGGGTGGTACATCAAGGGTGGTACAACAAGGGTGCTGCAACAAAGGTGCTACAACAAGGGTGCCACAACAAGGGTGCTACAACAAAGGTGCTACAACAAGGGTGGTACAACAAGGGTGCTACAACAAGGATTGTACAACAAGGGTTCTACAACAAGGGTGGTACATCAAGGGTGGTACAACAAGGGTGCTGCAACTAAGGTGCTACAACAAGGGTGCCACAACAAGGGTGCTACAACAAAGGTGCTACAACAAGGGTGGTACAACAAGGGTGGTACAACAAGGATTGTACAACAAGGGTGCTACAACAAAGGAGGTTCAATGGGTAGTTCAACATCGCTGTGCAATAAGGACTGTGTAATAAGGCAGCTGTATACGGGCAGTAGAACAGGGCTGTGTAACAATGGCAGTGTAACGGGGGAAGTATAACAAAGGCAGTATAACAAGGACAACCGGCAGCTGAAATCATCATTGATTATTGAAAGAAAAAACGCATTCGTTTTTCTCAAGACAACAGATTCAATCAATTTCATAAAATAAGAAGAAGAGAATAGGAATGTCCTTAAGTTCAAGGTACATTTAAAAGCTTATATTCGTATGGGTTTGAGTGTGAATGTTTGGGGGGGGGGGATGTAAAAAGGGGGGGGGGGGGGACTTTTAAAAAAAAAATGATTCTTAAAAAAAAAACAATCATCCATTCCCAGCCAGACTAAAAATTATAATTCAAATCATGCGGGGAAATTTGGGACCGGTGCCGGGCCCAGGACGAAGGACAAGTTAGACAGGGAGTAAACGATCGGACGACCAGCGCCTCCGGTTCTTATAAACAAAGCCATTACTGGCCGAGGGGGGAGAAGGGAGCTAACTCGACCAGTCGGCGCCAAAAAACCAGGGAGGACAACTCTCGGATAAATTAAATTATGGTGCTTGTCATTGCGTGAGGGGGTGGTGCAGTTTGCAAGTGAGTCGGTTTGTGTGTGTGTGTGTGTGTGTGTATGTGTGTGTGTGTGTAAGAATGGGATTAGGAACCCAAGGAGGGGGGTTGTGGGTGGGGGGGGGAAGGGGTTTGAGGAGCCGATGGTTCGAAAATCGAGAGTTAAAAAAGCAAGCACCACTCGGTCGAGGGATTAGAAGACATTGCGTCCTTGGGATTTGACGGTGTTGATGATGTGGATGGAGTGGATGGAGTGGATGGAGTGGATGATGTGGATGGAGTGGGTGGAGTGGATGATGTGGATGGAGTGGATGATGTGGATTGAGTGGATGATGCGGATGGAGTGGATGATGTGGATGGAGTGGATGATGTGGATGGAGTGGATGATGTGGATGGAGTGGATGATGTGGATGGAGTGGATGATGTGGATGGAGTGGATGATGTTAATAGAGTGGATCATGTGGATGGAGTGGATGATGTGGATGGAGTGGATGATGTGGATGATGTGGATGGAGTTGATGGATTGATGTCAAAAGATCAATAAGAAACGCATGATTTGAATTTTATAGGTAAAATTTAGCCAACATATAACTACGGATGTAAAGGTAGCACTAAAATTGTAATGTATAACTATGGATGTAAAGGTAACACGTAAGGTGTAAATGCATAATTATGGATGTAAAGGTAGCATGTAAAGGGAAATGAATAAATATTGGTGTAAAGGTAGCATGTAAAGGGAAATGTATAGCTATGGATGTACAGATAGAAACTAAAGTGTTATGTAAGTGAAAGGAACCCCGCTATATGAAAACTGCATTGTAGGTAGAGGCAGATGCTTACCTGAAGTCTCTGATGCCAGGGTGGTTCATCACTTGATCGCACCTTATTATTAACGGAAGCAGCAATGCGTTCAGAATGCATATTATTATATGAAGTGGACCGCTAATGACGCCCACATATTAGCGTGAGCCAAGGGTGCACCATGCCATCCGCTAACCTTGGCATATCCCCGTTTATAAATATTCCCAACGGAGTAAGATTATCAGGTGGGATTCGTAGTGGCATTGTCTCATAAATTATGGTTGTAGTAGCCCTGTACAATAAATTATTGTCTTAGAAGCATTCTCTAATACATTATGGTTGTAGTAGCATTGTGCCAGAAGGTATTGTCGTAGTAGCCTTGACTCATAATTTTGGTCGTAGGAGCCTTGTCTCATAAACTGCGGTCTTATAGTATGGCCGTAATAGTATTGTCTCAAAAAATGTGGTGGTTGTAGAACTGTATTACAACTGATGGCTGCTGTGGCATTGTCTCCTAAATTATGGTTGTTGTAGAATTTTATTACAACTGATGGCTGCTATGGCATTGTCTTCTAAATAATGGTTGCTGTAGAATTTTATTACAACTGATGGCTGCTGTGGCATAGTCTCAGAAGCATAGAGAAGAAGAAGACGTTTCCAACATTTTTGGGGGGCATACAATCTTGTTTTAACTTAAACCCTTCTTTTTTTATTTTCTCAATGTTATCAGGTAAAGGAAATGCATCCATACAAAGATAAACATGGCCCCCTTCATGTGTTAATGGCCCACTTACAACAATCGTCAGATACATACAAACGTAGAAATAAACAAATAAACTATTTTTGTTACCATCCACGTCATCTGGAAATGCAAAAAAAAGAAAGAAAAAAAAGAAGAAAAGACAATCCCGTTTTCCCCCCGCATCTCTTCATAACTTCCGTTTTAACGCCAGCTTCCAAAAAAAAAAAAAAATTTAAAAAAAATATAAAAAAATTCAAAAAATTAAATAAATAAATAAATAAATAAAACGAAATATCTTTTTGTTCAATGAACGAACTGTTACCATGAAATGCAACTAGATGCAAGGTGCACAACATTATTTGAATAGGAAAATTTAATTTTGTTTTTAAAGGTCAGAAAGAAATCCCTTTTAGGTTTCAATTTCAAATGAGCTACGCGTAAAGGCGAAACGAGGCGTGTCGTATTCTTAATGCAATGACGTGATATGATCAGATACACACGTAACTGCAGGTGTGGGCCAAGTGTGGCTGGGTGAGGGTAGATGTGTGGACATCAGGATACGGCAACAATCCTCGCGGACTAGCCCAGGTAATGCAGGAACATATTATTTTAGCACAAATCTGGGCGCTACTCCCAGGTAAATGGGAGCAACCTCGGATGTTGGCTCACCAGCCTCGGATGTTGGCTCACCAGCCTCGGACGTTGGCTCACCAGCCTCGGACGTTGGCTCACCAGCCTCGGATGTTGGCTCACCAGCCTCGGACATTGGCTCACCAGCCTCGGACGTTGGCTCACCAGCCTCGGACGTTGGCTCACCAACCTCGGAGGTTGGCTCACCAGCCTCGGAC
>CAXITT010000373.1:249758-290596 GCA_964033795.1 Lymnaea stagnalis | reverse complement strand
GGGGGAGTACTCATATTTAAAAAAAAAGCGGCCGAGGTCCTAAAATGACGCACCTGTTGAATTGCGTGTGACAACGAAATATATATATAAACATTAAAAGCCGCCTCATGAAATGCCGTCGGTACCAATCGATAAACTTAAAATGTAACGTGGCTTGTTGAACGTAAACCAGGAGACGCGAACGTGTTGGTCGAAAAGATTTTTGCCGCACAGTGAGGCAAAATATGTTTTTGTTGATAAATGTAAAAAAAAAAAATAAAAAAAAAAATAATAAAAACAAACATGTCGCAAGCAAATATAAAACGATAATCGATTTCAAAATGCTCTTGATAATTTCAATCAGCCGTGCTAATCGATACCACAGATCACATTAAATCAATAAAAGTATCGATTATTTAACTGGATGCCAGCAGGTTATCGCTCAAAGATTATTTACTTAGCGGAAAAAAAAGGGGGGGGGGCTGGGGATATTAAAAAGAAAGTCTAGAATCGAAAAAAATAATCGATTTTAATATCTGATAGTCGATGCTATTTTTTACCAGTTGTGCACTTTAAAGGTTTTAAAAAAAAATTTTTCTTCCCATTTTGTTAAAAAAAAAAATGGCTATTCATGTCGCCGACCAATTCATTCAAGGTTTAACTGAAAACATCCCCTAGGTAATGACAACCATGCAACTCTTAACTAAATGAGTGTTTAAAAAGTTTTTCCTTAAAAAGACAGAGGTTAATAAATAAAACGATCTTTGGGGTAGGGGGTATGTTCATGGGGGTCTCGCCACTTCAGCCTTAGATTCGCCCCTGCATGTTTTCTATGTTGTTTTGTTATTTGTGAGTCTAAAGAAAAGCTAAAATGCAGATAAAAACACTCTCCAGATGTGTGACCCACCCTCTCCCGGTAAAATGAAGGATCCGCCTATGTATTGACCTCACTCTGCACGCATTTATGAAAATTCTCCTCCTCAGAATGTCAGTGACCTGGAGGTCAACGCCATGAAAAGAACGAGAAGAAAAGACTGGACGGTAGGGTCAATACATTTTCGTACTTCGTAAACTTAATATAGATCCGTCCCGTGACCTGGCCCCATACGACGCATGCACTAGCAAACAGCAATATTGTCACGTGATCTGGCCCATACGACACCTGCACTAGCAAACAGCAATATTGTCACGTGATCTGGTACGGAAGGTAACGTGACTGCGATGGTGGAAAGATAACCGCTGGGACAGTTATTTTAAATGTATCGCATAATGCAATGTGAATCTTTTACAAGAATCTTGTGCAAGAATCGTGTACATGAATCTTGTACATGAATCTTTTGCATGAATCGTGTACATCAATCTTTTACATGAATCGTGTACATGAATCTTGTACATGAATCTTTTACATGAATCTTGTACAAGAATCTTTTACATGAATCTTGTACATGAATCTTGTACATGAATCTTTTACATGAATCGTGTACATGAATCTTGTACATGAATCTTTTACAAGAATCTTGTGCATGAATCGTGTACATCAATCTTTTACATGAATCGTGTACATGAATCTTGTACATGAATCTTTTACATGAATCTTGTACAAGAATCTTTTACATGAATCTTGTACATGAATCTTGTACATGAATCTTTTACATGAATCTTGTACATGAATCGTGTACATGAATCGTGTATACATGAATCGTGTACATGAATCATGCACATTAATCGTGTACGTGAATGTTGTACATTAATCGTGTACATGAATCTTGTACAAGAATCGTGTACATGAATCTTGTACATAAATCTTGTACATGAACCTTGTACATGAATCTTGTACATCAATCTTGTACATGAATCTTGTACATGAATCTTTTACATGAATCATGTACATGAATCGTGCACATGAATCTTGTACATGAATCTTGTACATTAATCTTTTACATGAATCTTGTACAAGCATCGTGTACCTGAATCTTGTACATGAAATGCCCAACTTTATTCCTCATTTATATAATATAATATAATTTTTGAAAAAGCTCTATCATCGTTTCTCCTGTATGATCTGTGATCACAGTACAGTGCATCGTTATGGTTTCACATCGTTATGGTTTCACATCGTTATGGTTTCACATCGTTATGGTTTCACATCGTTATGGTTTCACATCTTTATGGTTTCATATCGTTATGGTTTCACATCGTTATGGTTTCACATCTTTATGGTTTCACATCGTTATGGTTTCACATCGTTATGGTTTCACATCGTTATGGCTTCACATCGTTATGGTTTCATATCGTTATGGTTTACTTCGTTATGGCTTCACATCGTTATGGTTTCACATCGTTATGGCTTCCAACACAATATACATTTATACATTTTCTTTATACCTAGGAACCATTCAAAATTCGTATTTCATCTCCAGGCATCAGACTACCTGCGTCATGCCTTCAAGATGGTGCACCTCATCGTCTGTGCCGACAGAAACAGCAGACGGTAAGATATACACTATTTGAACAGGGAAATCCAGAATCCATCTGAAAATTTGCAGATTAACAGGTCCCTAAATATTAATGCTGTGTAGAATTAAAGGTC
The DNA here is from genome assembly GCA_964033795.1 of Lymnaea stagnalis. Taxonomy (NCBI): domain Eukaryota; kingdom Metazoa; phylum Mollusca; class Gastropoda; family Lymnaeidae; genus Lymnaea; species Lymnaea stagnalis. Next base: position 288,027 of record CAXITT010000373.1, on the reverse strand, counting down.
TCTACGTGATCGTGACGAAACTGAAATGTTTGCGATTCGAACGCTATTCGACAAACATCGGACTTCGTAGAAGAAACTTACGAAGAAACTTCGTAACAAGACAGTGTATCAAGACAGAGTGTATCAAGACAGAGTGTAACAAGACAGAGTGTAATAAGACAGAGTGTAACCAGACAGAGTGTAACAAGACAGAGTGTAACAAGACAGAGTGTAAAAAGGTAGAGTGTAACAAGACAGAGTGTAACAAGACACAGGGTGCATGTTCGATTTTTTAAAAATTCTAAACATCTTTACCAGGAATATGTCGCAAATTCTTAAAGTAAAATGAGTCAAAGAAATGTAACTCTTAAATCCTTGATGGAGTTGTCCCTCTTAATTTTATTTCTCCTTAATTTCTTTGAAAGCTATTTTTATCCCGATGACCCGGAAGCGGGACAGATAGTCATGCGCAAGCAGAGATTGCTCCACATGGGAGGCAAAGAGCACGCGCCAGTCAAGGCAAGCGTAAGTTTGGGTCTTATGAGTCAAAATGTTTCATCTAAACCAGTGGTTCTCAACCTTCCTACTGCCGTGACCCTTTAATACAGTTCCTCATGTTGTGGCGACCCTACAGCCACAACACTATTTTCGTTGCTACTTCATAACTGTAGAGCATATGTGTTTTCAGATGGTCTTAGGCGACCTCTGGGAAAGGGTCGTGCGACCCCCCAAGGGATCGCGACCCACATGTTGAGAACCGCTGATCTAACCCATAGTTGAACCTGACGCACAATAAAAAAAACCCACAATAGATATCTCACAAATTGATTTCACACACAGAAAAAATAAATAAATGATATTTTGCCATTTAAATATTACATTTAAAAAATTAACAACACATGTTTAAAGGGATAGCATTATTGTTAAGTATGAAAAATAAAATGAATTCAAAAGCAATCTTAATTATAATGAATAAATAAATAGATAGGCTGCACTCATTTTAAAATTTGCCAAATTCGCCACATTATGTGTACCTTAAAATGTTTCCCAAATTTTATCTGTTTAATCATCACTTCAGATCAGCATTGACCTTCAAAACATCCTGATGACTAACCCCAGATACAGATCAGAGGAACACATTAAAAGGGTATAGGGCTTCCTACTCAGTAACTTTCTAAGTCAAGGGTCCACAGACTTTTTTAAATAGGGACCTTGCTCATCGCCCCTCAGTCACTGTTCTGTGTGTGTGCGGGGGGGGGGGGGGGGGGGGTCACTTAGTTGATATTAAAAATGAAGAGAGAGAGAGAGTCAGCCAACGGAAAGAGGGAGGGAGAGAGAGAGATAGATAGTCTTCAGAGAAAAATAGGGAGTGAGGGAGAGATAGTCAGCAAACGGAGAGAGAGAGAGAGAGAGAGAGAGAGAGAGAGAGCGAGCAAGAAGAGGACAAGAAAGAAATTGAGAAATAAAGTGAGAAAAATAGAATAAGACATGTTTTGAGGGATAAAGAGAAAGGAAGAGACAGAGAGAAAAAGAGAGAATGAGAGAGAGAGAGGAAGGGAGAAGATGAACCTGTTCTGAAGGAGAAAACACTTAAACGCAGTATTCAGCAACCCGCCGCCATCGAGACAGAATAAAGCACGATGTAAAAAGATAATGCGTGAGTATCCATGGCATTTGAGAATCATTCCACCTTAATTACACATTAGTAAACTATACTAGCTGAATACCCGTGCTTCGCCACGATGTTAGAGGGAATTACAACTACAGTCGGATGTAGTTTTCTCGGTCTTGTCTTTCCGTGATTAGGTAAGAGCAGAAGTCTGACTCAGAACTTTTCTTTGGACTTTAAAATAATAATCATGAGTACATGCTGTCGCGTTTTTTTTTGGGGGTGTCAGAATAACTCTGTCATTGAGCAAGATCAAATTGCCCGTGGGTTAATGTCTGAAATCTGAGTCGATCATTTATCTCAATGGATTTACATATATGATGATGTCACGCAGATCACCCGGAGTGTTAACCTCGTCATCGGGCTCTTTTAAATTCCCATATTCCTATATCCCAACCCCACATATCATATTTGGAGATGACGTCAGACAGTTCGCGTTCCCGAAGAAAGGGAACGGGCAGTGTTGCCTTTCGTCACTGGCCAGTAGCATTATATTGAATCCCATCCAAAAGGCATTTATTTCCCAGGATGTCTTTGAAAGTTCTGTCAATGCTTCTATTCATCCCCCCCCCCACTCGCTGTTGTGAGCAATGGTGCACTCATCCCAAACAATCATCGAAGTACCTGTGCTGTATTGCACTCTCGAAGTACCTGAGCTGCATTGCACTATCGAAATACCTGGGCTGTACTGCACTCTTGAAGTACCTGAGTTGTACTGAAATCTCGAAGTACCTGAGCTGTACTGCACTCTTGAAGTACCTAAAATGTATTGCTCTCTCGTAGTGCCTTAGCTGTACTGCACTCTCGAAGTACCTTAGCTATACTGCACTCTCCAAGAACCTGAACTATACTGCACTCTCGAAGTACCTTAGCTGTACTGCACTGTGTCGAAAGGTAGCACAATGTAGCCCCAGAGGGATTTAAATTGAGACGTAGTTTCAAGGCCGAGTGAGCTTTACACCGTCCAACGGCTTGAAAACAGAGTGAGCTTGTCACAGTCCACAGTTTGAAAACAGAGTGAGCTTTACACCATCCAACAGTTTGAAGGCCGAGTGAGCTTTACACCGTCCAACAGCTTGAAAACAGAGTGAGCTTTGCACCGTCAAATAGCTTGAAAACAGAGTGAGCTTCACACTGTCCAACAGCTTGAAGGCAGAAAGAGCTTTACACCGTCCAATCGCTTGAAAACAGAGTAAGCTTTACACCGTCCAACAGATTGAAAAAAGAGTGAGCTTTATACCGTCCAACAGTTTGAAAACAGAGTGATCTTTGCACCGTCCAACAACTTGAAAACAGAGTGAGCTTTACACCATCGAACAGTTTTAAAACAGAGTGAGCTTTACACCGTTCAACAGCTTGAAAACAGAGTGAGCTTTACACCGTAGAACAGTTTGAAAACAGAGTGAGCCTTACACCGTCCAACAGTTTGAAGGCAGAAAGAGCTTTACACCGTCCAATCGCTTGAAAACAGAGTAAGCTTTACACCGTCCAACAGATTGAAAACAGAGTGAGCTTTACACCGTCCAACAGTTTGAAAACAGAGTGAACTTTACACCGTCCAACAGCTTGAAAACAGAGTGAGCTTTATACCGTCCAACAGCTTGAAAACAGAGTGAGCTTTGCACTGTCCAACAGCTTGAAAACAGAGTGAGCTTTACACCGTCCAACATTTTGAAAGAAGAGTGAGCTTACACTGTCCAACAGTTTGAAGGCATAAAGAGCTTTACACCGTCCAATCGCTTGAAAACAGAGTGAGCTTTGCACCGTTCAACAGCTTGAAAACAGAGTGAGCTTTACACCGTACAACAGTTTGAAAACAGAGTGAGCTTTACACTATCCAATCGTTTGAAAACAGAGTGAGCTTTACACTGTCCAATAGTTTGAAAACAGAGTGAGCTTTGCACCGTCCAACAGTTTGAAAACAGAGTGAGCTTTACACCATCCAACAAAGTGGATGCCACACTATACAATTTAGCCTATACACGAATACGATATATAACTCGCGATTTCCGTGTCTTTTCTTACCCATTTTAGCCCATATAAAGCTAATTTTTAAAAAATAAATTAAGAAGTTGCAAGTGCACGCATTGAGTGTAAAAGAAATCTGCATGGAAAATACAGCTTCATGTGGCCTGTTGTTCTTAAGCTCTTGTGATCAACGAGTGATTGAGTGAGTGATCATTGATTGATTGAGTGGGTGATCAGTGAGTGATTGAGTGGGTGATCAGTGAGTTATTGAGTGAGTTATAAGTGAGTGATTGAGTTCCTGATTGAGTGGGTGATCAGTGAGTGATTGGGTGGGTGATCAGTGGGTGATTGAGTGGATGATCAGTGAGTGATTGAGTGGGTGATCATTGAGTGATTGAGTGGGTGATCAGTGAGTGATTGAGTGGGTGATCAGTGGGTGATCTGTGGGTGATCAGTTGGTGATTGAGTGGGTGATCAGTGAGTGATTGAGTGGGTGATCATTGAGTGATTGAGTGGGTGATCAGTGAGTGATTGAGTGGGTGATCAGTGGGTGATCTGTGGGTGATCATTGAGTGATTGAGTGGGTGATCATTGAGTGATTGGGTGGGTGATCAGTGACTGGTATTTGGCTTTGCTTGATCTCTAGATGTCATGCGAAACTTAACTTATTTTCCCCTCTTACTGTTGTTGTTGAAACAGGTGCTCTGGCTGTTAAAGACAACGAAAGCCTTTGTACATCTGTTCCCCGTTGAGATGGTCAATGAATTAGCTAAAGTTGTTGCCTACGAAAGGTTTGAGAATCTTTCAATTCCGTGACTTAATTTCTACGTCATCTATCGATATTTTTAGAGAAGGATTTTAAAAGTTTGATAATAGAAAATTCTTGACAGATACACGAATTTTTTTACCCACGATAATTATTTTTTCCGTTAAGGGTAAAAAAAAATTAGTACCATGCATTTTGTCAAAGAAAAACAATTTATTAACATATTGACAGTTCAATTTTTGTGATGCTCTCTTCAACCAAAAATTTCATGGCAGATATGATGACAACAGACACATAGCGTACCAAGGGAGGCCATCGGATCGATTGTATTTCGTCCTGACAGGGAGAAGTTAGTTACCTTGAATTTTTGTATAAAAAAATAAATTTAAAAAAAAGGCACTTTCCCATGAGAATCAATTCCCTCTATTCATTATGCATGCCTGGGATTACAATGAATTTCTTTGATCCAGTATCTGTGATCGTCCAATCAATATCTGACGCCCTAACAATTCTTCTTTATCAATATTTTTTTCTCACTGCAAACTTGCCAATACAAACCAATAATTTAACATTCCACATTTAAGATACAATTCAGAAGAGTTTAATGTAAAATTTAAACGTAAAGATAAGAAATGGTGTGTTTAAAAAAAACAAACAACAAAACAACTGCAACTAATATTGTTGGATATCGCCGTGCCACAGTTCAGAAACTCAGAGAGTACAAGCTGCCGTCAGGTTCAGTCAATAAGCCAATGGGATCCATGCAGAAAGGTCACATGTCTGACGTGAGTAGTTGCATAGTTAATCTCTGATTGAAATCAGGCGCGATGTTATGAAAAAAAAATATAGTAAAAGCTGATAGCATCCAGCACACTGGAACTTTGAAATTTAAAAAAAAAAATTATTGAATTTTAACATGTAGTCAGTCATCTATTCCGGAAATTTAAAAAAAGCCTTCATAACTACATTTGCATGTATAAACATTATAAATGTTTGTTAAAAAAATGATTTTAGCTGAAGATTTCGATTTAATGTTTTATGAAGTTTTATCACGCTTTGTAAAATTTGACCCTTAGCCTCAGGAGTTTGAGGACAACTTGATACGAGAGTACCACTTAGTGGCGCATGGGGCCGTAGAGGTTCTCGTGCTGTCAAAACTTGTAAGTACCCTTATTTCTATGCCAAAACCAATGAACTTTTAAAACTGTTAATTTTGTCCTTAACCGAAAATCACGTGGGGTTAACATTGCTAGATTAACGTTGGATACATGAAATGGTTTAGCGGGAAACTTTACTGTGAGTCAGGTAGTGGAAGGAAATGTGAGCGGTGCTGTATTAGAAAGTATCCATAATAATGTTAATAGTTTTATTGTTCTACAAGTTTAAAAATAATGGTTTATTAAACTACTAGCCAAAATACACGGCGTTGCACGGGATTGCATTAGGACCCCATCCATGTGTGACCCCGATCCCATTTGAACCCTCATCCCATTCTGACACCGATCCCGGAGTAGTCCCGTTTCCCGGTTTTATCCCGATCCCGGTGGATCCATTCAAGGTTGGGATCCTGATCCAGGTGGAATCCTGTTTTCTGGTGGGATCCTGATCCCTTTGGGGATAAAGATTGTGATGGGATCCCGACCTCTTTGGGGTCCCGTATACAAAAAAATTGCTCAGTGTTACTGAGAGAACAGTAAACTCCGGGATAGTATAGAAATGAATAGAACTAAGTAACATTTCAATATTCCCTTAGATCCCACTATAGATCCCTTTGGAACAATTTAGAACTTTCTGTAACATTCTACATTAAATTTAATAACGTGCTCGAAACATTTGTGAAACTACTTTTCTAATTATTTTTTGAATACGATAAAAATCTTCAACAAATACCGAAATTACAATCCTTTTTCTTTTGAGTTAATCATGGGGGCCCCGGGCGGGTAGGGGGGGTAGGGGTGGGGGCATTCCATAACTGAACCGATTAAGCATTGCCTGAGATATGGGCCCTATAAATATCAGACGGATAAATAATAGAGTTAAAATTTAAAAGTTGTCCAAATAAAATCTATTTAAAAATGCCACAGATATATCTTTTTTAAAATTATCGAACTGTCTGGGATCGGGATCCTAACCTTGAATTGATCCACCGGTATCGGGATCACACATGGAAACGGGACTGCGCTGGGATCGGTGTCAGAATGGGATTAGGGTTCCAATGGGATCGGGGTCACACAAGGCTGGAGTCACTTAACACCAAAAGGGAGATACTATTTAAGTACGTTCGGATTCCTAAAAACAATCATAGTTATTTTCTATTATTTTACAGAAATCAAATAAATTTGAATGCGCAAAAAAATATTTTAAATCCACTTTTATTTTAGTAAAATTTTAAGTATTGTTATTATACATTATAAATACATTTAAAGTATCAACTAAGGAACTATTTTAAGCATTTTATATGTGTTTCAAAGTTATGAAAAAAAAAATAATTAAAAAATCATGATCAATTAATTTCTTCTAAATAATCACGCAAATGACGTCATAGTGCGAATAGCCTATTTCTCCAAAACTCTTAGGTTTCTTTAAATTTAATAACCGCGCGTGACAAAACTGATAATGTATTTTCCCTTCTTAAAAGTAAAATTTATAAATACAATTGATTGCTTTCTAAATTGTTAATAAAACACACACACAAATTTCCGCTGTGTATATTTTAACATTTAAAAAGTTTTTTTTTGTTTTTTTATTCCAAAAATATACCTTTATTAAAATTATAACGTAATAAAAACTAACCTTTAAATATAATTCTAATAAGAAAATGCGGTTTAAGTCAAACAGTGCAGCGCAACTCCATAGCCAAATAGCATTGATTAATCCACTTATAACTAAAACAAAAGGGAACGAACCATATGAAGTGCAAATTATTTTAGTTTGGGTATGGAAGGGACTACAATCCGGTGGAAGATTTTTATAAATTAATTTAAATCTGGGGTGGGAGGGGGTGGTTACTTTGCCGCAGGCAGTACAAGATACGTCTCAAAATAAAGGAATGAATTTGATAAATAATTAACCTGGGTACATACATTTCGGACGTAGGAAATAGGTTTTGTACATTTTCACGTAGATGACAATATATTTAAATCCTATGTTATTACATTTGAGAAAAAAGAGATGTTACATTCTCTTTTTACAAATATAAATGTTTACCAATTAAGAAGATCAATGGCGTTAACAAATCTTGGGTACATTTATATAAGTAGGCCCATGACGTCATCAAAAGGTGGGTACATTTATATAAGTAGGCTATACCCATGAATATCAAAATCCAATCATTTTACATACTTGAAAAATTGATTTTGAAAAATGGAGATGGGTTAATAATTATTTTCAAAAAATTAAAATATAATTTTGTTTTTACATTGCAGAAAGTCAAGAGATTTGTATTTTATGAGATTAACCATTTAAATAAAAAAAAAATCAAAACAACATGACTCAAATCTGTTATAGACGTGAACAACGGTTTCGCGATTCTTCTTTAGAGAAAAGAATTCTTTGTTTAACGATTTCCTGATAATATTTAATTTTTTTTAAAACCAGGCAAAAATATGTTTTAATTTTTGCTGAAGATATCAATATATATCGAATTCCTATAATATAAAATAGGACGAAAAGGGGTAAATCTAAAGTATTTCACTGACGTAGTAATTGTCCCTCAATTAACTTCTTTTGTGACAAAAATGATATAATTAGTAATAACTGAGACTGTATGATTTAAGGTCATGTTTAGAAGGGGAAAAAAGTAGTTTAGTATCTTGAAAAGGAGTAGGGTAGGCGTAGGGTAGGCCTATAATAAAAAGCAGATAAATTCTTCTCAAAACGTAATGATGTTAGAAACGTAAATATCATTAAATTTTTAAAGTTATGAATTGTGATGAGTTTTTGCAATAGCAGTTAAAAATTATCGCAAAGGATCTACCATTACTATCCCGATAACATCGGGTAATTTATTCTAGTAGTTAAATAGTTAAAGGTGTATAAAAATCAAAATAATCAAATAAATGTAACTAAGATTCTAATGATTTATTATCTTTTTTATTTGTACATTTAATGCAGAGCGTAAAAGATTTTGAGTGAATTGTTAATATTTTATTAGAAATGCAGTTTTGATTTTTTAAATGTTGATATTTCAGGATTATTTCAACCTGTTACACAGCACCCAGGGTCTGCCTATTGACTTTTTATAGTAAGTTGATTGTAAAATATGGAATAATAACCCTTGAGTAGGTGTATTTAGATAGAGACTGTGTTAGGGATAGAATGTTTTAAGATACAGCATTAGGCTACTCGTATCATTAATTTGGAGTTGAGATTAAAAGTGAAGCTGGGTGGGGAAGAGACTATCTAAAGATTGAGATGTTCCACGCGGTAGCAGCATGGGATGCTACTTCCATTTGGAGTAGAGATTAGATGAAATTAATGTCTGTGGAATGGATGAGACTACAATCGAGTCGAATTACACAGGGACGAATGTGGGGGGGGGGATTGGAGTATGACAAATGAGAGGGTGAGAGCCCCTTACAGTGATATGAACCAGAGCAATACAGATAACAACGGAAGACGCTTTGGTGACTGCACTTTTTCCGTTTCTTTCAACAGCTCCATTGATTTGTTTAAGGAATTCAAACGAGATGCTCTGATGAACGGTGCCACGTCCATCAATTGTCGTTACTATGGGTAGGTCCATCAGTTGTCGTTACTATGGGTAGGTCCATCATCTGTCGTTACTATGGGTAGGTCCATCCTCTGTCGTTATTATTGTTATGTACACCATCTGTGGTTGCTGTGGGTAGGCCGATGATCTCACATTACCATAATGGGTAGGCTCATCCATCATCCATCAGTCACCACTGAAGTAACATGTGATTGAATGTTTGTTATTTGTTGCTTAAACTAAGCGAATGGGCATTGAAAGATTGTTTTACTTTCTCTGTACAGAAAAGACAAGGAGATATGCACGGATGTCGATAAAACTCCATGGCTTCACATTATCAAATCTGTAAGTTTGTAAAAAAAAAAATACAATTTTAAAAAGTCTTGGTTTAACAATGAGAAATAAAATAAGCCACATAGTATCACATGTTAAAAGTGCACGTGACGCTTAATCTGATGTCAAGCACTGTCATAGATCATAGATGTCAAGCACTGTCATAGATGTACCAGGACATTTTATAGACTCTCATTTAAACTGGCGTTTCAAAAACGATAAATTATGGCTGACGGGTGGAAAAGTTTGGCTGACCGGTGCACAAGTTTGGCTGACCGGTGGACAAGTTTGGCTGACCGGTGGACAAGTTTGAATGACCGGTGGACAAGTTTGGCTGACCAGTGGATAAGGTTGGCTGACCGGTGGACAAGTTTGGCTGACCGGTGGATAAGTTTGGCTGACCGGTGGACAAGTTTGGCTGACCGATGGACAAGTTTGGCTGACCGGTGGTCAAGTTTGGCTGACCGATGGACAAGTTTGGCTGACCGATGGACAAGTTTGGCTGACTGGTGGAAAGTTTTGGAAATTACACCGGGGACGGGTGCCAGATTTTTGTATTATTATTATTATTATTTTTTACTTAACCATACATATTAATGTTGTGATGACCGGCAACATAAATCTCGTGGACCGGTGCCCGCTCCACGGACCACCATTTGGGAAACATTATTTTAAACAATCTGGTTATTCTCATTGATTATTGATATAAATAAATAAATAAATAACCAAATGAATAACCATATGAATAAATGAATAAATGAATAAATGAATAAATGAATAAATGAATAAATGAATAAATGAATAAATGAATAAATGAATAAATGAATAAATGAATAAATGAATAAATGAATAAATGAATAAATGAATAAATGAATATAATAAATAAATAAATAAATATATAAATAAATGAATAAATGAATATATATATATATATATATATATATATATATATATATATATACACGATAGAAGTCCGTGGAATCTTTTGTTTCAGGGTCATGTCAAGGTTGTGAGATGTCAGCAGGTCTTTGACACGAGGGGTGGTGTCCAGCTGGTGGGGGACGGCGAGGAACCAGGATGTGGTCGAACGTTCAGCCATGCTAAGGGTGAGGTCCGTATGTTAAACTTAAGGCCTGAAGAGGCTCACGGGGTCAGATCATTTCGGACATATTCGGAGGTCCTTTTTCGACAGTGGGATTAGTTATGAATCAATTGAAAGTGTGATGTGCCCAGTCTAGTTTTATTCATCCGCACAGGAGCATGGTGTGAACAATGTGTTTTGATCAAACTAGAAAGAAGAAGTGTGTTCTATTAATTTATTTATCATAATGAAAAAGGATCTCTGAAGAGATAAAAAAAATGTCTTATTTAATGTGATGGAGATTGTTCCCCACATGCCACAATGACCGTATACCACAATAACAAATCTTAAATTATGAACATTTCTTAAAAAACAAAACATAATTTCCTCATTTTCAGCCATGTTAGGTAACCTGGAGAGTCAGAGAAGGATGAGGACTCTGACAGATAACAACTTATTCCAGGTCAGTAGACACAACTGAGTAGAAATTATCCCTAGATATAAGTGATGACAAAGCCAAGCATACAATTTCTTATACATAATATCCTATGAACGTTTTCGCAAGATCTTCATCTCTTTTGAATTGATTTTCCTGCAGTTGATGCGAAGGCGTAGTCCGAGGAATTCCAGTGACGAGGGTGTGAAGATGAAGAGCAGATCAAAGCCTGTAGATAGTGAAATGAAAGAGAACACAGAATTGGAAGACAGCGGTTCGACACAGCAGCCCGAGGGTTGGACACAGCAGCCCGAGGACACAACCCCATCGGTAGGTCACACAGTTATGCTGAAAGTTATGTTATATTTTAATGCTTGAACTAACTTTCTTAATTTTGAAAAAAAAAACAACCCACTGATAGAAAAGATTAATTTTGTTTAATTAGTGTCATGTAAGGGGCATGTGCTGGTTGTATGAACGGTGTAACATTCAGGAAGGGGTATGATGTGATACACCAGGTATCCAACACCGGGATAACAGAGTTCAACTCGTTTATCTACACTATGTCCAACTCTAGCGGACAATTTGCACGTTACGCTCTACTCCAGGCTTGTCTGTGGGACGACTCGGTGAATTTGTTCCCGGAAAGGATGCCTCCCGATCCCCAACAGTACCAGTCGCGTTCTATCATGACCTCTTCATCCCTAACCATATCTCATCTTCGCCGATCTGACACTAAAAACCACAATACATATCCATGCCAATTTTATTACAACTTTTGGCCGATTAGCTTCATTCGCAGTTGTGCCCAGGAGGCCTGTCTCTCACATATTTTAAGAGAGCTTATACTTGATCTGCTTGATGAAACGTCTTGTCTTCCAAATTGATTTCCTTTCTTCTTTTACAAGCAAGCCGCCTCAGACTTTTCACTGCCCGCCATTGTCATCAACAATGGACCAGTGAAGTCTTCCAGGACTCAGCACTCCGGCAAGCAGAGCGGTGTGTATTGGTCAAGAGGTCCCGTAACAAAAGATCAACCAATGGCAGAACTGTCACAGGTGGGTGATTGAAACTTCAGCAAGAAAAGATGAAATAATAACCAAAGAATCTAATCCATTTATGTGTTTTGTTTTATATTATTTGTATGGTATTGGCTTTTGTTAATGTACGGACTTGTGTTGTATAATTGTATCTAATTTGAAACGTTGCCGGTCAGCACAACATTAGCTTATTTTTTTTAACCAAATCCCTAACGCAATATATCAACTGCAATAATGTCCCGTAAAAATAATCAACCCTTTGAATATGAACGATGCTTATTTGACTAGAATAAAGTATCGAACGATTGAGTACATTACATTCTGCTTGTTGACCACCCCCAGAGCTCTGAACACCCCCGGACATTCCTGACACGAGACAAGACCACGGCAGAGTTGGCCGTCAAGGTGACCAGTCCGAGGCATCAGAAGGACGTCCCCCTGAGACGGGCCTACGTCCAGCTGGACATACTCAAAGCAGGGGATGTGTTTGTGAGTAGCCCCGTGTGTGCACGTGGCAGGGATATTGTTTGGCGTCTTGGTTTAACGCTGTTTATAGAAACACCAGCAGAGGCTGTGCCGTCGGCAGTGTTTACTCTCATTTTATTTAATAGTGGATTTTTATACACGGTGTTCCGAATTTTACTCTTCCTTCGCCACAACTTTGGCTATCATGACAACCGGCTGCCTTACTTGGACTTGGTCACAACGCTAAGCCATAAATCGAAATATTCACGTGTGGTGGAGAGAAACACCACTCTACCTCTTGTTGGCGTTGAAAAAAAAAAGCAATAAATAATAATTATAATTAAAAAATAAACTACGAACAAATACAAACAAAACAGACAGGTCGTCATGTCAATGCATTAGAGACGTAAAGCGTTCAAATGTCTGAGTCGGCTCGATGGCTTCATGTTCGTTTTCCGACTTGCGGCTTTTTATGGGTTAAGAATCTACTTTAGATTTAACTATAATGTGTTGTGGGTGATTGATCGGAAATCAGAGGGACTAAGCTGAGTGATCATCTAGTCAGCAAAGTGTTGTAAGGGTGAAGGCTTTCTGGGGGTCAAATGTGAGCATATTCATTTAGTGTTCTATATTGCTGTCTAAGGACCGTTGTCGCCTTGATTTAACTGAACACTCATTTGTTTTGTTTTTGTACATTACTGGCTTAGGATCTATCATGAAACAGTTATTACCCTGGTAATCATATTGGCTTAGAATGTATCATACAATAATTATTACCCGGTAATCTTATACAGGCTCAATATATCATTAAACGATTCAATTATTTTTTTATTTTTTATTTTCCTACACAGGGACTGGAGGACGTGTCCAGAAAGTTCAAAATGGAGCAGAGAGATTTAGAAGAGGTAATTTTTTAAAATAAAAACTGTGATAAATTCCTCTTATGTCAATGATGTTAAAGTGCATCGCAAGAATTGAATTTCGGAAGAACACATACGGAAATAACATATCGAATGTTAATTTTAACAGACACATACAACTTTTGTTGAGATATAAACCAGACGATTGTGTACCGTGAGACGTTAATTTTTGAGCACCTAAGGTCTAAAATGTGTACGGGATTTATTTACGTTGAAGTTTTTTATGGTTCCACTAGCCAATTTACCCGGCGTCGCTTGGGATTGCATTCGAAAAAGAAAACACCCCCCCCCCCCCCCCACCCCCCTTTAAAAAAAAAAAAAAAAAAAAAAAAAAAAAAAAAAACCCCCCCCCCCCCCACCCACACCAAAAAAAAAAAAAAAAAAAAAAAAAAAAAAAAAAAAAAAACAATTCTTCAGCCATTTAACATTGAAATATAGGAGCCCGTAAAAAAACAACAACACATGTATAAAATACGACCCTAATGGGACCCATTTCCCGCTGTGCGCTGTGCTGCTTTTAAATTTCAGAGGGCGTGTGCCAAGGGACACTCAGAGCCCTTGTTACATTGTTCCTAGCAAGTCAGTCACTTTGCCACATAAACCGTCTTGGGACAGCTTGGCCGATCTATCATAGGGGCAGTCAGAGCCTTTGTTACATTGTTACTAGCAAGTCAGGCACCTTGCCACATTAATAAAACCAGTATTTTGATCCAGACACTATAGTACACGTGTATAGGTTTGCTTTAAGACGTGTTGGTTTATAATACCCGTCTGTTCCCGGAGCGTGCTGTCAACTCAACTTTCTTGAAGACTCTTACAATGTTGCAGTAATCATTTAGCCTTCCGTTAGTTGCAACCACACAAGTCATCCTCACATTCAGTTATGTGTACATCATTCACTATTTCATCTGAAATTATTTAGTACGAATTGCTGGCGTTTCTTTAGTTAAAAAAAAAAAGTAGGATCTGTTGCCTTAAATTTTGATGTAATCCATACAACTGAGTTAGAATGTGTTTGTATTGTATACAATTGGGTGCTCATTACACATGAATTGAGAAACAGTCTTTTTGTTGTTTCCATCAAAGCTATTGAATTAATTAGTTGTTGTTCATAGCACATCAACTATTAGAACTTCAGATAAACTAATAAAAAAATTAACCGATAAAAGTGTTCAAATATATTATTCAAAGCAAGCAGATAAATGAATCTATACCATCAGTTCGAAAATAGCTTGGACAAGATATCCTAAATAACTTTCTTCCAGTTTTATTAATCACCGTAACTTTTACAGCTTACAGTTTCTTGACATTTTTTGTGTGTTTTCTACCATAACGCCCTCTGCGATACTACAGTATCACGTGATGAGCAACGTTTTTGCCTTTACATGCATTTCAGAGCACGGATCATGAAGCTCTCTCCGCCATCTCTTCATCGGACGACGATCCGAGGACAGTATCCCTCGTGAGTGAGATCAAGCTTGAAGCGTAGTGATGTCATTCTTTGCCATAACGAAGAGTTTTAAATTATATATTTTCTTTACCTCGTGTAAATTTTCACCCGATTTTCAAAATTTTTTGAGATATCAAAACTATTTAATGACCAATTATTACAAGCTTGAGACCCATTGTGTCAATGTGGTTTGTTATCTTGCAGGTCAGTGACGGGGCGGAGATTATAAAAATCAGTAAAAGATTTTTCCTCCAGCACGCACGCAACAACACGATGTTGAGAGTGGAGACCTTGGTAGGGCTTGTATGTAATATGAGTATGTACGGTTAACATTTGAAGATTAAGAAATCATTTTTGGATTGTTAAGGAGCGCATTAGAAGCTCTGTGAATCAGTAGTTTCATGAACAGATTGAAAATAATGACAACGTCAACACATTGGTGAGAGAATTAATACAAGTTTGTTGTATCTTTGTTGTCACAGCAACGGTCCTACCTGACGCCAGAGGAAACCAAGCAGGTGTTGCGCAGCAAGGACACCTGGACGCAGTACAAGAAGGTCCTTATGAAGAGGATTCTCGCCAGCTTAGCGAAATAGTTCCATAATGATCATTATGATTATGTGTGATTCTATTGTGTGAACACATGCGTATGTGATATTTAATTTAAAGCGCTACAACTGACAAGCGTATGTTTACAAAATATCCGCACACATTTTGTGAACGATTTAAAAGCTGTGTCAGTATAAAGTGATAAGTTATCTAAGGGAGCAGACAAAGCACCTGTTTGTAGAGCTGTTGGGTCGGCCCTCGGATAATGAAGGACCCAACGTTGAGGTGTGGGAAAACAAAAATGTGTAAACTTGCTTTTTGTGAAAGCAGGGAGACAAAAAAACCAAACTGACAAGTGGCGTGGAAAAGGGGGAGGGGGTGCCTTCCGAAAGTCAAGTGACGGCCCTGGCTGTCTGATAATGAGCCTGGAGCAATTTAGAACAGGAGATCACCTGAAAGTGACTTAATGAGTTAGCGGTTCTTGGAGACGTCATGTTGCTTCCAAAGTAGGTTTATTAAAAAGAAGAAAGCTGTACGCCAATCCTTGACATTGATTGAATAAAGGTTAAAGGCGTTTAGTTCTTAGCTATGGATATATATATATATGTGTGTGTGTGTGTCAGTCATGAGCGGAAACTCAACAGCTTCCATCAAAGATGGCTTTGTCGCATATTGCACATTCGATAGCAGGACAAGGTGCATAACACAGAGGTCTTGGAACGTGGAAAAATGTGTAGCATATTCTCCGCTCTAAAATATTAAATAAATAAGTATATATATATATATATATATATATATATATATATATATATATATATNATATTAATTTAATTTAAAAAAAGTATTCAACATGATAAATAAAGTTGTTGCAACATTGATGGTATTTTTAGACATTTTCTTCTTTATTTCAGCGCAGTGTTTAAGAGTCAAAAGAACAGTATTTTGGCTTTAAAAAAAAACGTTATTATATGATCTATTCATTGCTTTCCAAAAAAAAAAAAATAGATATATATAAAAATAATACTGATCTAGATTTATGTTGCCATGTCCTTTAGTTCTGTTATTTAATCATCAAATATTTGTAATATTTCATAAACATGGTAGTTGCAATGTAAAAGGATAAAGGGTCAATTAAAAAGACACACGTTCTTTGTTAACTGGATTATTGTTAAACTTTAAAAAAAAAAAAAAAATGATTAAAACCAAAAATTGCATGGAGCCTGCATGATCTCAGCCAATCAAATTATGACGCGTCCGTCAATGCTCTATGGCACGGTTCACAGCAAAGATGCTACAATACACTTACATTCCGTCAACTATCTGCATATAATTTCTTAGGCAATTTAAAAATATATAAGAGATTGTGAGTTGAAGTATCGCACAGGCGGGTGTGCATGGTCAGGCTAATCCGAACAGCTTACTTCGCTTTACGAGACTAAGATGTTTTGAAAACAAAATAAGTATTACCGTCATGCTTGAAAGGTTATGTTGTTTTTAGTCTGTTTTATGTTATTATAATAACATTTTGTTATACACAGATAAATTTGTCCATGTGTTGGGTTGGCATTGCTCCGGTGTGAAGGAGTCTGATGACGTCATACACGTGCTTTTTTATTTATTTATTTATTTTTTGTTTTAAAAAACCAAACAAACAAAAAACAACAAACAAACAAACAAACAAACAAATAAAAAAACAAACAAACAAACAAACAAACAAAAACCAACAAACAAACAAACAAAAAACAACAAACAAACAAACAAAAACCAACAAACAAACAAACAAAAAACAACAAACAAACAAACAAAAAAAACTACAAAATAAATTGAGCCACATCTTTGAAATAAATTGTTGTCTTTTCTTTTTAGTTTTCTTAAAATAGCTTGTATTTTGTAACTCTGGGGTTTCCCCATCACATTTTCTCAGAACTTTTGGTATAATAATTTGGACATGTTGATTTTTGAAAATATCGTCACACGATCAGTAGACATTTAATTTCTTCCCTTAATCTCAGAGCGTTACAAACCCTAAAACAAAGTCAATAAATGATGGGCAAAGATTTTGGGGACACATTTTCCTCTGGTTCATAGGCTAAACATTTAAAAAAAAAAAAAAAAAAAAAAAAAAAAAAAAAAAAAAAATAAAAAAAAAAAAAAAAAAAAAAAAAAAAAAAAAAAAAAAAAAAAAAATGAATAAAATTAAGCCAAACGCTATTTAAAGGTTTTAAAAACCTGTTTTTTTCATGTGTCCAATCGTAATATTTTCCATTACTGTCATGATAAACGAATGAGAGTATTGGACTTAAATCATTGGTCAATGATGGGTTATATATAGCCTTTGAGGTTAGAAAGATTATATTATCGGTTAATGAAATCATATGGATACATGGATAGGATAATAAGATTAAATGGCTGATGTTGCAGAGCTGATAGGCGTATGAGAATTAGGAGATTGTGTTTTTTTTTTTTACATGTATTTGTAATGACACAATTATTTATAAATTTAATTTCTCGATATCCCAACTTATTTGTGTGTCTCAACACAACGTCTGGACATCGCTTCATTAGAGTGACATTAGAGGGACATTAGAGTGATATAAACTTGAGTGACATTGAGTGACAGAGTGACATAAGAGTGACTTTAGAGTGCCATTAGAATGACATTAGAGTGACATTAGAGTGTCTTTAACATGGTATGACAATTGTGAAAAGTAAGAATTAAAAAAAAAAAAAAACACTTAAAAAAAAGAAAAAAAAATAAAATAAAAAAATAAAAAAAATAAAAATTAATAAAAAAAAAAAAAATAAAAAAAAAAATAAAAAAAAAAATACAAACAAAAAANTAGAGGGACATTAGAGTGATATAAACTTGAGTGACATTGAGTGACAGAGTGACATAAGAGTGACTTTAGAGTGCCATTAGAATGACATTAGAGTGACATTAGAGTGTCTTTAACATGGTATGACAATTGTGAAAAGTAAGAATTAAAAAAAAAAACACTTAAAAAAAAGAAAAGCAAATAAAATAAAAAAATAATAATAATAAAAATTAATATACAAAATACATTTACGAGGCGATATTATACAGATGTGACAAACCATAATGATATATGTGTACAACAAACAGTAGAAGAGTCTACAATTTCATCTAAATTACTAGATGTTATGACAGAAATTACATAAAACAAAGTTAAAAAAAAACATTTAAAAAAAAAAAAACACGATCATATTTTAGTTTGACGTTAAGGGAGATAACGTTCAATGTTGACGATGTGCTGGGTGGTTTAATCATCAACATTTCTTACAATAAAGTAACAAAAATCCTGCACATCAAAAAAAAAAAAAAGACAAACCCAGACGCCTACAACGGTGTTCCTACTCCACCCACGCATCACGTGATTGAGAACGGTCCTGTTTTTCCAAGACAGTAAGGGCACAAAAAGGGATTATGACCTTGAGGTCTCTTGACCGGGACACTGTAACTCGTTGGGTACGCTTCTGGCCCTGTGTCTTATAGAGCTGGCTTTAGTTTTTGACTTGGCGGATTTAAAAGATATCTCCGCAATGTAACTGTACTATTGATATCGTCTTTAGAGAGTGAAAGCGGCCTAATTGTCGATGAAAATAGACGCCCAATATTTTTGTTGCCGTTGTTGGTGTCTTGAGATAAGGATTTCATATATACATATAGAGTCCGCAAGACTAATGTTAAGACAATTTAGTTGCTTGTGAAAATTCTCCACAATGAGGTATGGTTTCGTTTGGGTGAACGGATTCACGATTCTTAAAGTTTTTAGTTGGGTCCATTGATTTTATGGGCTCATAAACCTCCTCCTGAGTGAATGCTGTCAGAGCTCTTTGAATATATGTACACTTAGATATATAGATAGAAAGATGGATGGAAGGATGGCTGGATAGAAGGGTGGATGGATGGATGGTCGAAGGATGGATGGATGAATGTTCGAATGAATGTTCGATAGATAGATCGATAGATAGATAGATAGATAGATAGATAGATAGATAGATAGATAGATAGATAGATAGATAGATAGATAGATAGATAGATAAATAGATAGATAGATAGAAAGATAGATAGAAAGATAGATAGATAGATAGATAGATAGATAGATAGATAGATAGATAGATAGATAGATAGATAGATAGATAGATAGATAGATAGATAGATAGATAGATAGATAGATAGATAGATAGATAGATAGATAGATAGATAGATAGATAGATAGATAGATAGATAGATAGATAGATAGATAGATAGATAGATAGATAGATAGATTTCGCTCTTTTATAAGGATTTGGTTAAAATATAAAAAAATCCTGTTACATGGTAAAATTCAATTTCCTTAGCCAAAGGTAGCATGCACAGTAGATTCGTGCGTAAATTATTACGGTCTGAACATTAATTCATGCACGCCCCAAAGCTTGTTAGGGTCTTCGGTCTAGCGAGAATGTTGCAGGTGCTCTGGTGTGTCAAAGTGTGTTAAGTGTTTTGATTAAGCCAGAGGTTCAAATTAGTGCTTAAAAACTTCCCGCTTGACATCTCGTCCAACAGGATGTACCTGTACCTTGTTCCCGTCGTCCTGTTGTCTGCCCTGGCAGACGTCGACGTGCCCATCCGAAACCACTGGAACGGTGGCTTTGAAGGCGATGCGTGCGTTGATATCACACAAGATCTGCACAACTGGACCATGACGCTGACCTTTGACCAGCCAATAGCAAGTTTGGATGTAAGGAAGTGCAACTTTAATCAAATGAGATATTTCGGTATTCGATTCCTGAATTGATAAGTTTCTTGGCTCGTAATTTCAAGACATATTTTTTTTTTAAATTTCACTTAAGTCGAAATAGTCTCTAAGAGCTCTGAAACTCACTTTATTTCCAAAGCAACTTGCATCCTGCTTACCCCAATCTTATTCACGTAAAGCCTAAAAGGCCCCTATTGGCGACACGGCTTGATCACAATGTTAAAAGAGTTGAATGGATCACAGCGCAATTTTCAGACGTACAGTCAGCTAGATAGTTTGAAATAAATGCTGTTAGAATCGTTGGACGACGATAATCGCGATTAAATATGATTTGGGTCGCGGGTCCTTATTATCGACTAAACAGGATTTTCGAAACCGTTTATAATCATGGTTACTATTTAACCACATGACATGTCAACGATTACTCTCACTGCGACGACAGTGAACGTTTTTTGTTTGTTTGTTTGTTTGTTTGTTTGTTGTTATATTTTTAGTCCAGTTAGTGATAAGAGTGTGGTCAATAGATATACCGTTTCGGTTTTCGCTCCATTCAAAAATATTTTTTCCGGTTAGGCAATCCAGATTTTCGGTGCCCGGATTATCGACGTCGTACTATACGTTGATGACGCCATGCTGCAACGCCAATCACAAGCATTACACTAGGACCGAAATGTCATACCAGTCTCTATCACCGACTGCACCGCACACCACAATTACACTAGGACCAAAATACCACACCAGTCTCTATCACCGACTGCACCGCAAACCACAATTACACTGGGACCAAAATACCACACCAGTCTCTATCACCGACTGCACCGCAAACCACAATTACACTAGGTCCAAAATGCCATACCAGTCTCTATCACAGACTGCACCTCCAATCACAAGAATTGCGCTAGGACCAGAATGCCACACCAGTCTCCATCAACCATTCACTAATTCTTCCACAATCAGGTGTACACCGCGAAGATCAAAGAGACCAAAGATGGCGGCAAGGTGTACGTGCTTGAAAACAACGACTGGAACAAAGAGGAGCACGCCGGAGACCGTCTTTGTGTCGGCTTCCAAGGTCATGGTCAGTACGTTTTCACACTCTTAGATCGGTGGTTCTCAACCTGTGTTTCGCAAACCCCCTTTCCCAAGCCATGGTCATTGCGTTTTGACACTCCAGAGCAGGGGTTCTCAACCTGTGTGTCGCAACCCCGTCGTCAGGCACATTTTATCTCTTAAACAGGGCACTAAATGGCTAAATGACTATGCTTTTTAAGCCAGTCAAAGAAAAGATCTCGAGCCCTGTTCAGGTGAAACCAACTCTCTATTCACATCAGTTGAAATTAAACAGTGCTGATCAGGCGATGCAAAGATCTGTGTTTTTAATTTATCTCTGGCTTCTTAAAGGTGATGGTGGGTTCTGTCCGACCACTAAAGGTGATGGTGGGTTCTGTCCGACCACTAAAGGTGATGGTGGGTTCTGTCCGACCACTAAAGGAGATGGTGGGTTCTGTCCGACCACTAAAGGTGATGGTGGGTTCTGTCCGACCACTAGTGAAATCGCCAGAAGGTCAGTCTGGCTCACATACTAATCCCTTCGAGATCAATCTCGGGAGGAGACCTCTTGGCGCATGTTAAGCAGACGAAAAGGGATTATCAGGGAATTTTAAACTGTATATACGACTATAACGTGTCTTAGTATCCTTTCGGCGGAATGTATAACGTCAACGGCCCCGCAAAATTCAATTTGCCCAAGGACCCTCGCCCTCCTAGCGCCGCCCCTGGTCACTCCATCAAAGCTCTTAGGCTCTTTTTTTTTAAAATATAAAATTTAAAAAAAGAGTCAACTTTCTTATTCTCTTCACAGGAAGTGGGGACATATCCCCCAAGCTGACAGCCTCCCTGGAAGGCCTTCCAAACGGGGGGTCACTGTTCACAGGTGTCACTGAAATCGTGACAGGTGAGTTATCAAAGAGCTTACACGCGATGCCAGGACGCACCAATCAAGAGTGTTCTCTAGTCACGTTACGGTGAAAACGTGATTTCCATAGCGCGCAAAATAAATTCCCGATAACCGCGCTAAATGAAATTCTTAAAAATATCACAAATGCATTTGGTGCGTAATATTTTCTTTCTTTTTAAATTTTTTTTTTTTTACTGAAATAGTCACAATTTAAATATAATATAATTAGTCAGCTGTGTAAAAAGGGGTAGGGGCGCATTTGAATATTATAATAGTGTGAAAAAAAGCGTGCGGTAAAATATCCAAAATACTTATTAAAAAAGGGGGGGGGGGGGGGTATATAAAAGGATTCTTTTAGTTTAGCTTCTTTTAAAGGGCGTTAGAGTTCGCTCCTTTAATCCAATGTTTTGTCAAGTAACTTGAATGGATGGGAAGTTCGTCCATAGCCCCAAACATTTATTTAAATATAATATAATTAGTCAGCTGTGTAAAAAGGGGTAGGGGCGCATTTGAATATTATAATAGTGTGAAAAAAAGCGTGCGGTAAAATATCCAAAATACTTATTAAAAAAGGGGGGGGGGGGTGGTATATAAAAGGATTCTTTTAGTTTAGCTTCTTTTAAAGGGCGTTAGAGTTCGCTCCTTTCATCCAATGTTTTGTCAAGTAACTTGAATGGATGGGAAGTTCGTCCATAGCCACAAACATTGTTTGGCAGGCTAACATCGTATTTTCTTCTAAATGTATGCGTAACGTGTTAGCACGCCATAAAATGGTGGAACATTTTTTAAAAAAATGCCATGACGTTAGGTGCCTCAATATTTTTTTTTTACATTCCACAGATGCTTCCGGTCATACTTTGCCAACGCCCACAGCACCCATTGGTAGGCAGAGAGATGAGTGTACTGTGGCGGTGGTGGTTGTTGTGAGAGGGGTATGATGATGTGGGTGGATCTGTTTTAGTGAGAGGGCTGGGATATACTGAAAAGGGCCAGGGGGGGGTGGAG
Organism: Lymnaea stagnalis; assembly: GCA_964033795.1. Taxonomy (NCBI): domain Eukaryota; kingdom Metazoa; phylum Mollusca; class Gastropoda; family Lymnaeidae; genus Lymnaea; species Lymnaea stagnalis. Next base: position 264,938 of record CAXITT010000373.1, on the reverse strand, counting down.
GGGGGGATAAAATCTAGCAGGGACTTCATAGAGCATCTTTGTTAAGATATCTTCATGGCTCTTCTCAGACGTGCGCGCAATGGCATGTGTCTCCATTCCTCCGAGAAGTTTAAATTTTACGACTGGTTCAAAAATTTGTCGACATTGATACGTAATTGGATACATATGAGACCGGTTCTTTACAGAGAAGTAACTAGCACAAGAGAAGGGAAACCTGAACAAATGTCCTTTGGGAAACGTTATGCCCAACGCTTACAAAAAGTCATCTCTTTTAACTGAATTTCTACTGACTTTCGGTTGATAAACTTTGTTAATTTAAAATAACAAAGGAATATAATTGTGTTTCAAACTCGGCCTGGTCTCGTTGTTTTGACTTTTGACCCAATCACGACATAAGTCCACGGCGTAAAAGATCACACGTTAAAAAATAAATACAACTTGGGAATAAATTACTAATGGTTTTAAGAATTCTGTTTTCCTGCAGATAATACAGTTAAAATAGCAATCATTGACCCTTTTAAGACTTTGCAATGAGGCTATTAATTTCATTTATTTTCCTTGAATCAAGTCACGGGCACCAGGCTCGCCATTAAAGACAACTACTTCACCTACGACGGCAAGAGGGTGTTCTTATCTGGCGGCAACCTCCCCTGGATCAGCTACGCCTACGACTTTGGTGAGGGACAGTGGCAGTATCGTAGGGCGCAGGCCGAGGAACAACTCAAGAAACTCCACGAGGCCGGGGGCAATTCACTGCGTAAGTAACTTGGTGCGTGCACATTTGGTCGTTTTGTAAAGCTCTGCTGAGCCATAATATATTTAATACAAAGTTGTCTATCGTGGCATATAGACGAGGACTCATCTGATAATCAGATGATTTTTAAAAAGAAATTCTCTTAAAACCATAGATCCCTCAGCATTCACACATATCAGATTGGGGGAACCACGATTGAGGATTTATATTAAACAAAGCGTAAACTGTTTAGGCCAAAAAAACAAACAAACAAAAAGAACTGAAGCAGAGCGCCATGATATTCTGTAGGAAATTTAAAAAAAATAAAAATAAAGAAATGACTTTCATTTATTCTGAGGTAAATATGGTTGCTTCTCCAACGTGTTAGCGAACTGTCTCTGATCACAGTCACAGTCACAGTCACAGTCAGAAATAAAGCACACTTGGTATGGTTTTTTTTTTCAAGTATTAATTTTTGTGCAGGTTTGCATTTTATTAACAAAGCTACAGATTGTACACAAATACTGTATCAGATCAGACCTGTTCACCATTGGGTTAGTGTCAGGGTAGCTTTCAGCTTTCAAAACCGTAGTTTCAGGATACAAAGAGTAGTTTGGTCAATTTGGGGGGGGGGGGTGTTTAGGGATGGGGCTGGTTTGCATTGAATATACAAGTTGTGTAAGGAAATCAACTCAACTGCTTACGTAAGGTAAGGAAAATAAATGTACATGATGTGGTCCGGTGCTTTCAAAACCGTAGTTTCAGGATACAAAGAGTAGTTTGGTCAATTTGGGGGGGGGGGTGTTTAGGGATGGGGCTGGTTTGCATTGAATATACAAGTTGTGTAAGGAAATCCACTCAACTGCTTACGTAAGGTAACGAAAATAAATGTACATGATGTGGTCCGGCGATTAGTTTCTTAAGGTTGAGAAAAGGTCTTAGGCAGCACACCGGCAGGGAAGTCTTAAATATTAACAACGCAAGCTGCTAAAAGAAAAACATTCTGGCTGGTTCATTGAGATCGACACCACAAAGTTCAATCACAGTTATGAATGAACCGATTGCTTACGGTGTTAACACAAAAAATGTGGTAATCTTGTTTTTTTTTTACCGAAAACGCGCCTATTATTTATTAAAAAAAAAAAATAATAAAGTTAAACTAAACAAACCAAAAGAAGTTCCGAAACAGTCGTTTTGTTAGGCTCGTCGTAGGGCCGTAGTCTTAGGCTTAAAAACATAGTTACAACGACGAAAGCGTAGGGGTAAACAAGTCTGCTGTCTGCAGACAGGCGTCGTCGAGCTGATGTTGTCTACACAGAGAAGACATACAAGCAGAAATGCCCGAATTTGACACAGTTGATTTGTTTTGTTAAACAGGGCTTTGGATACATATCCAAGGGGAGACAAGTCCAGCTTTCGATAGCAGCGGATTGGTTACCGGACTTGACACTAAGGGCACGTTCATCAACGACTTCAAGGATTTGTTAACCATGGCACTCAAGTAAGGGGCTTGCTAGTGAGCCATTATCACCATGGCACTCAAGTAAGGGGCTGGCTAGTGAGCCATTATCACCATGGCACTCAAGTAAGGGGCTTGCTAGTGAGCCATTATCACCATGGCACTCAAGTAAGGGGATTGCTAGTGAGCCATTATCACCATGGCACTCAAGTAAGGGGCTGGCTAGTGAGCCATTATCACTATGGCACTCAAGTAAGGGGCTTGCTAGTGAGCCATTATCACCATGGCACTCAAGTAAGGGGCTTGCTAGTGAGCCATTATCACCATAGCACTCAAGTAAGGGGCTTGCTAGTGTGCCATTATCACCATGGCACTCAAGTAAGGGGCTGGCTAGTGAGCCATTATCAGGACAGTGAGTGAGACGTTACCAGGAAAATGTAGTGAGACATTATCAGGATAATTTAGCGAGACATTATTACCAGGACAATGTAGTGAGAAATTACCAGGAAAATGTAGTGAGAAATTATCAGGACAATTTAGCGAGAAATTACCAGGACAATGTAGTGAGACATTACCAGGACAATTTAGCTAGAAATTAACAAGACAATTTAGCGAGACATTACCAGGACAATGTAGTGAGACATTACAAGGACAATATAGCGAGAAATTACCAGGACAATGTATTGAGACATTACCAGGACAATTTAGCTAGAAGTTATCAGGAAAATTTAGCGAGACATTACCAACATAATTTAGCGCGACATTACCAAGACAATTTAGCGAGACATTACCAAGACAATGTAGAGAGACATTACCAGGACAATTTAGCTAGAAGTTAACAGGACAATTTAGCGAGACATTACCAACACAATTTAGCGCGACATTACTAAGACAATTTAGCGAGACATTACCAAGACAATGTAGTGAGACATTACCAGCACAATGTAGTGATTATCAGGAGATATCAGGACTTTTATTTCTCTACCAAATAAATAAACCCACTCAGTAAGTAGACCCACTCAGTAGGTAGACCCACTCAGTAGGTAGACCCACTCAGTAGGTAGAGCCACTCAGTAGGTAGAGCCACTCAATTGTTATCCATTCTTGCCCACACCACATCACTGTATATCATTACATAAAAAATGGGATTCTTTAATTTAACATCAAATATAAGATTCTCTAAATTAAGCTAGAACTTAACAAAGGGGGTTCACAACCACATGCAGTGTCAGCGAGTGCGTGAATACATAGACAAATCATCATTCAATGTGTTTTGAAATCTAGGGGGTTTGCGGCTTTGCAAAAGATTTAAGAACCCTTGCCTTAATCTCATCTGTTTTGTAAATAACGTCACCTTGGAGATGACGTCGGATGGTCGTCGAGCGTGAGCTCATAATACCCCCGCCCCCTCGGCACACCCCCACACGGACCGACGCCAGGTCTCCCCGACACCAGACCGCGCGGAAGCACGCCGGGAACCTCCCCCCTGGCCTAGCCTCGAGTCTGAACGGCTTTGCTTCCTCTCCGGGTGAAAGGTGTTGCGTTACCCCCCCCCCCCACCGTCCAGGGAGTTGTCCGGTCGGGACGAAAGCTGGGACGAAAAGGTCGCCTAGGAGCGGCATTCTCAGGGCCGCGTATCTAAAATCATCGGCAAGGGTTTTTGGCTTCGGGAGACGAGACCTCCCTACTAGTCAGACACGCCACGAAGAAGCAAACCCCATGTGACACCACCAAGTCGCCTCGGCGGTGCGGGTCCATGACTTAGAAGGGTTCGGTCAGTTTCCCCCTGGTTTTGTAAATAAGATGTTCCAAATTATAATTTTTTATAGGAAAATTTCCAACAAACCGAAGGCGATGTCGTGTGAAATCCTTATAGTACCTGTCATTTCACATCAGGTACAACATACTGCTTTTCCCAACCTTATGGAACGCCGCTGTCAACCAGGACACGCACAACAGACTGGACGGCCTCGTCAAAGACCCGGTCAAGCTTCAGTCGTACCTGGACAACGCCTTGACCCCTTGGGTCAAAGCGGTCAACGGTCACCCGGCCCTTGGCGGCTGGGATATCATGAATGAACCGGAAGGGATGATTAACCCGGAAGTTGTAAGTAGCCCATAAGACATTAGGAAATGGACACCATTGCAGAAATCATTTAACTCAAACTTAAGGTCAATGCTGGTCTCATGTGCCTAATGGTTTACGTGTTAAACGCCTGTTAAACGCCTGTTAAACGCCTGTTAAACGCCTGTTAAACGCCTGTTTATTGCGTGTTCTTGAGGCTCTATTTTAAAAAAAAAAAAATGTTTGCCACCTGGCGCTGCAAATATATCGCGTTACGCATGCGCCGTTCAGGATGACATCAGGAAATCATTCCGTTTGTTTATTCATAGTTCAATTGGCGCTGCTATTTTTAGAACAGGTTGTCTAATTTTTATATGTTTGGGGGAAGGTGGGGTTTACTGAAATAGTTTGGCTTCTTCTAATCGTATTTGTTGTCTAACAAAACACAAACCGATGACCTCAACTGGCCGCAATTCTTTAAATATCACACATACACACACACACACACACACACATACATATATATATATATATATATATATATATATATATATATATATATATATATATATATATATATATATATATAGCCAGATGATGACCCTTGCTTCGACACAACGTCTTTGAAAAACAGTGGAGCAGGCTGGGCAGGACGAAAATATGACTACAAGCAATATTTGAGGTAATTGTTAAAAAAAACAAAACAGGTTCATCGTAAGTAAGCTATAGACCAACATTTCTTTCTTTTCCTTAAAACTAACTTACTAAAATGTAATACCTTAATCCTATATGAATGTAGTTTACTGTTTGATTTGGAAAAAAACCAACAGCTTGGACTGAAAGAATACATTTAATAGAAAAGAGAGGTTTGGTACTCTCCAAGTAAACTATTACATGGTTTTTAATGAAATAATTAGAGAATTCTGGACAACAAATCGTTAGAATTGACATTTATTAATAACAAAATAATTGCAACAAGCAGAACTTGTCATCTTAACGAGATCACTGAAACTTTTAGACCATACTTTGAAATAATAATTTAAAAAAAAGACCGCAACCCCCCCTCCCCCCGGTTTTTTTGTTGTTGTTGTTTGGATTTTAAAAAAAAAATTACAAACAAACAAAAAGCAAAGATGATTTGAGATTCTGAATTAAAAACAAAGATGTGATGACAATGTATTCAAGACTATGGTTTCCTGACGTTTAATTGAAGGATCGTTGTGTACGGTACCATATTTGTCCACCTGTAGATTGATGGATAGTTGCTTTCAATGATGATTGACGGACTGTTGTATACCACACCACCTTTGTGTGACAGTTGATGGAAGGCATTTTTTATCAACTACTATTAATGCGTGATCGGTCATTTTACACTCGACAGGTTTCTAAACTGGCAAGTCGCAGCTATAAAAGCAGTAGATCCCAAAAATCTGGTCAGCGTTGGAGTTTGGAACCCCAAGTCCAACACCGACATCCTGGGAATGATTGACCACTACTCCGACCTGTGCCTGGTCAAGGGTGGCGGCAAACCGGAGGTAGGTGGACTTTCTTAAAGTTTTGTTTACGTTTGATATATTTGGAAAGCCTATGATGATATTTGTCATTGGTCAGACTGACCAATAGAACTAGTTCTTACAAAATATGGCGGCATTATTTAATTGACCAGTCATTAAAAAAATCCCCTCAGAAAAGACAACTAGAACTGATTTGTAAAGTGGGTGGGATATCCAAATAATCTTATTATGTTTTTCCCCCCATCTATGATATAAGAGTATTTAACAATGCCAAGAGATTATTACCCATCTTATAATTTAAATTGCATTTTGAGCATGTCTACATTTCTCATATTTCTTAACAACATCGCCCTAATACCAACCTCCAAACCAACTCCTAACACCCCCCCCCCACCTCCCAAACCCCCGATCTAAAAGCAGTAACCCCATTATACCATTGTTTGCAGGGGGTTATGGATTTTTACCAATACCACTCCTACTCGTGGAATAACCAGTTTGATGACGTGGCCGTTTTCAAAGTGAGTCTTTGCATCCTATTTAAAATCGCTTCCTTCAATTTCAGTCCACCAGATACAAGCAAGTCAATTTGATGGCATCGATATTGAGTTAAACATTTTATGTCCATTATATTTAAGTCCATCATATTCAGTTCTACGGTATAACCCTTGTCATGTTTCTTGATTTCGATACTATCACATTTTCATTACTGTAAAAGCATGGCTATAGAAACGTATTTAAATAAACTTAGTGAAGCTAGCATTGCTTATTGTAAAAACGTAAAATTGTAAAACTAGTTTTTAAATTTGAATTTTCAATTAATTAATTAATTTATTTTTGTTTAGAAGTCCAACATTAAAAAATTATGGGTGTTAATTTGTAACACTGACATACTCTTTCAAATCATTAGTGATTTAAAATTTAAAAAAGACACCAGTCTATTCCATAATAGATGTGCTAACTAAAATCGACTGTAACTTCATACAATATTCTTTAATGAATCCTAACGGGCGTTCAATCTCATCTCGCCAGCATTCATACGCAGACTACGGCGTCGAAAAACCCATTCTGGTCGGAGAGTTCTGGGAAAGAGACGGCGGCGGCCTGACCATCAGCCAGATGTTCGACTGGGTCTACAACAACAGCTATGCAGGGGCGTGGAGCTGGGACCTTGTGGGCAACGGGGACAACCAAAGAGGCGGGATCAGCCACATCAAAGACTACACGGGCAACGGGGCGATTCCCATTGATCTCAAGTGATCGGATCCACGAATCGATCGTACTGAACTTACAAACACTAGGGTGATGGTCAAAATTGTGATGAGCGCTTTATTATCAAATAAATGACACACCAACATTCCAGTGTTTAATGCACGCGTTCAAACCTTTAGTCGAAACGTCAGTTTTCTCAAATGTTCAGGGAGTTAATCTGTCTGTCAGCGGCGATCCTAACGATTTGTCTTGATGGTGTGAGATCTACTCGTTAGACTCGGTTTGGTGGCACCACGGTCCCCCCGCCCATCAACAAGTTATTTCTTTCTAATGCGCAAAGAACAACGCATGAAATTATATTTTTTTGGTAAAACAAATATTTATGTATTCAATTAATAAAACAAAGAAATGATTGCAATTGTCATCAAGGAAGCCACAACAATCTTCAACCATTTTACCCATGTTCCATCACGAGTTTATTGCAATCAGGATGGTCACTAACATTTTCAAAATCAATTTAACTTCAAAGAAATTCATACATACGATAAGTGGTTGAGGGAGGGGTGTTGAGGGAGGGGGTGTTGAGGGAGGGTGTGTAGGGAGGGAGTGTTGAGGGAGGGGGTGTTGAGGGGCGGTCCAACCCGCGCGTCCCTTTGTAAATATCATGGTTCTCACATTGACTATAGCTACTCAAAACACCATGATTCTCACATTGACAATAGCTACTCAAAATACCATGGTTCTTTCATAGAGTATGGCTGATCAAAATACCATGGTTCTTCCATAGAGTATTGCTGCTTAAAACACCATGGTTCTCCCATAGAGTATTGCTGTTCAAAACACCATGGTTCTCCCATAGAGTATTGCTGTTCAAAACACCATGGTTCTTCCATAGAGTATTGCTGCTCAAAACACCATGGTTCTTCCATAGAGTATGGCTGATAAAAACACCATGGTTCTTCCATAGAGTATTGCTGCTTAAAACACCATGGTTCTTCCATAGAGTATTGCTGATCAAAACACCATGGTTCTTCCATAGAGTATGGCTGATCAAAACTCCATGGTTTATCCATAGAGTATTGCTGATCAAAACACCATGGCTCTTCCATAGAGTATTGCTGTTCAAAACACCTTGGTTCTTCCATAGAGTATGGCTGATCAAAACACCATGGTTCTTCCATAGAGTATGGCTGATCAAAACATCATGGTTCTCCCATAGAGTATGGCTGATCAAAACACCATGGTTCTTCCATAGAGTATGGCTGATCAAAACACCATGGTTCTTCCATAGAGTATGGCTGATCAAAACACCATGGTTCTTCCATAGAGTATGGCTGATCAAAACTCCATGGTTTATCCATAGAGTATTGCTGATCAAAACACCATGGCTCTTCCATAGAGTATTGCTGTTCAAAACACCTTGGTTCTTCCATAGAGTATGGCTGATCAAAACACCATGGTTCTTCCATAGAGTATGGCTGATCAAAACATCATGGTTCTCCCATAGAGTATGGCTGATCAAAACACCATGGTTCTTCCATAGAGTATGGCTGATCAAAACACCATGGTTCTTCCATAGAGTATGGCTGATCAAAACACCATGGTTCTTCCATAGAGTATGGCTGATCAAAACACCATGGTTTATCCATAGAGTATGGCTGATCAAAACATCATGGTTCTTCCATAGAGTATGGCTGATCAAAACACCATGGTTCTTCCATAGAGTATGGCTGATCAAAACACCATGGTTCTTCCATAGAGTATTGCTGATCAAAACACCATGGTTCTTCCATAGAGTATTGCTGATCAAAACACCATGGTTCTTCCATAGAGTATGGCTGATCAAAACACCATGGTTCTTCCATAGAGTATGGCTGATCAAAACACCATGGTTCTTCCATAGAGTATTGCTGATCAAAACACCATGGTTCTTCCATAGAGTATTGCTGCTCAAAACACCATGGTTCTCCCATAGAGTATGGTTGCACTATAGCTACACACAAAAAAACTTGCTTACTCACGACACTATGAGCTCAAGATTGGACGAACTTAAACTTTATAAACAAGACAAATTTCCAAAATATTAAAAAAAAACACTACAATGATTAACTTCCCTTGCTCCCAACATTGTTTTATTACTGGTTAAAATAACTAAGCGCGATTCTCGTCCAACTCTCGGAAATTCGTGAGCGTTTTGTCATACTTTTTTGTAGGACGATCTCATCTAGAAGTACATTATTGTATGCATGCTATTTTGTTGCAGAACTTTTGTCTATTTAATTGCAAAGAGGGCCGTAGAACTTGCAAAATAAACCTTTTATATAGATTACAATGTTAATGAAGGAATTATAACGAATCAATTCAAGTGCTTGCACTCCCGCCCCCACTTTTTGAAATGCCACGTCCCACCCCATGAGCACACTGCCTGGAATCAGAAGTTGGAATATGCTTTCTTAAATACTGTAAGAATCTTAATGACCAATGAACGTAAAGAAAATTTAAAAAAAAACCCTCTGCGGTAGAAATACTGCCATCTTGACATAGAGCAACAATTCTGTGGTACAGTAACAAGTTTCATGGATTGTAAGTATTAAACACAACAAGAGACACCCGCCGAACAGACATCAAACAAGAGCTACGAAGCTTAATGGAAAAAAAAAACAATTATTTCTTGAGACAGATCAAATACTTTGTCCCCAAGAAAGCTGTTGATCTCTGAAAAACAGAGATAAGGAAAAAGCAAAGGTCGCAGAATTAACCAGTCATTATCTTTATTTTTGTTTTGCTGTTTAGCATATAAGGTCAACTTATCTCTTTTTTCTCCCCGCTTCATTTTTCTTAACTTTACTTTATCTGATAAGCTTTATTTTATTACGTTAAATTTTCTAAGACGAATTGTCAACATTGTTCCGAAGTGATGCTAAAACTCATGGAAAGTAATTTTTTCTTCTTCTTATCTTAAGACTTAGTTTAAATAACACAAAATAGGGATACTCCAGAAAATATCGAAAAATGGGGATAGGTTCAAAAACTGTAGGAGATGATAATGAAATTTAAGAACAGGATATGTTAAACTTCAATTGATAGACAGGACAATAAGATTTGAACTTTTCGGCTTAAAGCCTTCGTCAGCAAACAAGACAAATAGAACTAAGACAAGTAACAGAGCACAGTAAAAAAACAATGGAAATCTCTAAAGTTCATCGCTGTGTCCTGTTACCTGTCTTACCTCTATTTGTCTTGTTCTATACCTCGTTCTTATATTTCATTTACACAACTTGCATGAAGTCCATCAATTATTATCTTTTTGGAGATTATAAGACGTTTAGAGGTACTCCAAGGCGACTGGGATAGACTGGGATAGACTGGGATAGACTGGGATATACTGGGATAGAATGGGATAGACTGGGATAGACTGTATAGACTGGGATAGACCAAGGGAGCTTGAAAGGAAAACTTCATGCGATTGTTACAAAACTAAAGAAGATGAGTCAAATGATTTGGGAATCGCTTCGATGATTCAAAGCCATTGAAGTTAAAGTAAATCAGAACTATGGTGTATGGCGTATAGTCAAAGTCACTTAGATAATTCAGAATCTTGTGTCTCCGAATAAGTCAGAGCTACCGAAATATAATATTGTTAGAAAAGCTCTTACAAATGGCTCTTAAAATAAGATGTCGATTCCTCACACAGTCAAATTTGAAAAAGTGTAGGCCAAGTGCTTGCTACGTGAGAAATAATGCAGATAGTGTCTGTTCTTTTGTTGGGAAACTTTATAAAATACATTAGTTTGGCGGCATACATGTCAGTACCTGGCTCAGCCCCACATCCGGGTCAGTACCCGGCTAAGCCCCACATCCGAGTCAGTACCCGGCTCAGCCCCACATCCGGGTCAGTACCCGACTCAGTCCTACTGTATTCGTTTTCTGTACTTAAGTGTCCTTTTTAAACAAAACATCATATATTCAAAATAAAGCAAAAGTTGCACCTGTTCATAAGCAGGCGTCACTCCTATACATCAGCAGACGTGGCACCTATGGATAAGCAGACGGGACACCTATAATAAGCAGACATGACACCTATCCATAAGCAGACATGATACCTATACATAAGCAGACATGACACCTATACATAATCTGAAAAACAACAATCTGCTCTCATTTTATAAATTTTGTGTTTATTTTTTCGCTTTTTCGATTACTTTATGCCTCAATAATTTCTGGTTTCTTTGGCACTGTTTGAGAACCTGACATATAGCTGCAGAAACGGTATTGAGCACGAAGCTTTTGAGAACCAGACTCTTTGGGCCTCTCAGCTCGGGCTAAAAGTTTGAATGCTAGGAGTTCAAATTAAAGCTTTTTGAGAATCATTGTGGTTATTATGAGAGGACTTGAATGTGTGGGGTGAATTGATGTTGTCTAAACGTGTTTGTCCCAACGGAAATCAAAACGGATGTGACCTGGTATGAACCAGATGTGAACTTCCAGCGCACCTGTCCAAAGATGTATAAAAAAAAAAAAATTCAAAATTCATAAAAATAATTACATAACAGGAAACAAGACTAAAGTGTTTTAAAGAACAGCTCTCGACCGTCACAGAATTGTGCTTTTGCATTTATGCTGTTTAATGGCCATTCAGTTATAGGGGTGGATTATTTGTTTATATTAGCAAGACTTTCTGTCGAGATTTGAGACAAAGGAAACACAAAATGAAAACGAAACAGCACTTGATCGCGATTGAGCGAGTACCTTTGACATCTTTTCTATTAAGTTCGCTTTTGTTCGTGGGTAGCTGGCTGGGCGGAGCACTGGCAATACCTTCGGATGGCTATTTGACCCAATTCCCCTCAACCTATCGAGTTGAAGCTTCGCCCACAAACGCCTTGTCGAATTTTCAGCCCCCACGCCCCCCCCAACCCCCAAAATACGCCCCCCCAACCCCCAAAATAAATCAGTTGTTCCTGTTTTTTTCAAGGAGAAGATGAAGAAACTATGATGACACTGGTTTCACGAAATGAAATGCCCGATGGATGCGGCTATTCGGACCCGTTGAGAGTTTGGGTTTATTAAAAAAATAAAATAAATTATTGTAGGGTTTTTAAGACAAAATTTGGTATCAAATGAAAGATAATTGAATGGACTATATACGTTTGTAAACTTACTTCTTCAGTTTTAACTAAAGTACGCTACCACAAATGACATCCGAATATAATTGAGTCAAAATGGAACCGGAAACGCATCACCGCTATTCGGACCCGGGTCCCATTAGACTTTGATACCAAATTTAGTCTTAAAACCTAACCAAATTACTTTATTTTAAATTTTAATCCCAACCTCTCACTTCGCGGATCCGGGTCCTAATAGCGACTTCGATTCCCGATTACGGCGCTAATTGACATTCTGTTTAGATAAAATAGCGAGCAAGTGCAAACTATTTTCTTTTGTTTTTCTAAAAAAAAATTATGAAATAAATCTGCTGTGTAAAAGCTGGTTAAAAGCTGGTTAAAATCTGGTTAAAAGCTGGTTAAAAGCTGGTTAAAATCTGGTTAAAATCTGGTTAAAAGCTGGTTAAAAGCTGGTTAAAAGCTGGTTAAAAGCTGGTTAAAATCTGGTTAAAAGCTGGTTGAAAGCTGGTTAAAATCTGGTTAAAAGCTGGTTAAAAGCTGGTTAAAAGCTGGTTAAAATCTGGTTAAAAGCTGGTTAAAAGCTGGTTAAAAGCTGGTTAAAAGCTGGTTAAAATCTGGTTAAAAGCTGGTTAAAAGCTGGTTAAAATCTGGTTAAAATCTGGTTAAAAGCTGGTTAAAAGCTGGTTAAAAGCTGGTTAAAAGCTGGTTAAAATCTGGTTAAAAGCTGGTTAAAAGCTGGTTAAAATCTGGTTAAAATCTGGTTAAAAGCTGGTTAAAAGCTGGTTAAAAGCTGGCGTAGACTTAGCAGGAAGAATGCACAAGGCCTGGGATTTTTACTCTAGGGGGTTCCCTAGACGGCAAATCTCCCCTCCACCTCCCCCCCCCCTCAAACGCATCTTGCGAACCCAAAGGGCATATCACGTGCAGATGATAGATCTGAAAACATATTATTTATCTAATATAATTTGTGTTATCTTAAGCCCGAAAAGTTTTGTCAACACAACCAACAAAACAATGATGTGCCGTGCCGTACTTGACTTCTGTAACAAGACACGGACTACACATTTTATTAGCAACTTTATCTCTAGTGGTGGTGTGTCTTTAAGGTTGTGTTTTTTTTTTATAAACGAACTGTTGCTCCTATAATGAACCAAGTTGCTAGGTTTTCTATACTTGTTTTTTTTTTTTAAAAATGAACTTTAATTTTAAAAAGTAAATATATCGTGGCTGTGTGCTTTTGACAGCTGCGTGTGTGTGACCACCGAATGTGCGTGTGTGTGTGTGTGTGTGACCATCGAATGCGCGTATGTGTGACCACCGAATGCGCGCGTGTGTGAATACTGGATCTGTGTTGATGACTACCGGATGTGTCTGGTCTCCGTGTCAACGGGTCTATGATAGTTAAGACTATATAAGGGCCGGCTTGAGACGTCAAAGTTGAAACAGGTTGACACAATTCCAAGTGTTGTCTGCACACATCTTTTCCACCATGGCCAAGGTAAGTGGGTACAAAAATAACATCTTTTCCACCATGGCCAAGGTGAGTGGGTACAAAAATAACATCTTTTCCACCATGGACAAGGTAAGTGGGTACAAAAATGACATCTTTTCCACCATGGACAAGGTAAGTGGGTACAAAAATGACACCTTTTCCATCATGGCCAAGGTAAGTGGGTACAAAAATGACACCTTTTCCACCATGGACAAGGTAAGTGGGTACAAAAATGACACCTTTTCCATCATGGCCAAGGTAAGTGGGTACAAAAATGACACCTTTTCCACCATGGACAAGGTAAGTGGGTACAAAAATGACACCTTTTCCATCATGGCCAAGGTAAGTGGGTACAAAAATGACACCTTTTCCACCATGGACAAGGTAAGTGGGTACAAAAATGACACCTTTTCCATCATGGCCAAGGTAAGTGGGTACAAAAATGACACCTTTTCCACCATGGACAAGGTAAGTGGGTACAAAAATGACACCTTTTCCACCATGGACAAGGTAAGTGGGTACAAAAATGACACCTTTTCCACCATGGACAAGGTAAGTGGGTACTAATAAAAAGACATATTTTCTTCATATTTATCGACTTTCTTTGTCATTTGATCGAATACAGATTTATGTTTTAATAACTTGCTGTCAAGCGTCATTTTAATGCAGCTTTGGGACTAAAGAAATAAACATACTTTTAAATAAATGTATGTATATAATAAGGTCACAATTTATTTATTTTTTTAAATTTGAAACCAAGGCATTTGATATCTTGTAGGAAAAGGAATGGGGGATTTGATATCTTGTAGGGAAAGGAATGGGGGATTTGATATCTTGTAGGAAAAGGAATGGGGGATTTGATATCTTGTAGGGAAAGGAATGGGGGATTTGATATCTTGTAGGAAAATGAATGGGGGATTTGATATCTTGTAGGGAAAGGAATTTGGGGATTTGATATCTTGTAGGGAACGGAATTTGGTATTTGATATCTTTGGTTTCACTGGAGTTAACAAAATTATTTGAGGTTACATGGAGAACTCTTTTGCCTGTGAAGTTTTCCTTTGAAAAAAGACAATTATCGTCCTATTTATTTGGATTTTATTTATATATATATATATATAATATATATATATATATATATATATATATATATGTAACATTTTGTATGTATGTATGTATGTATGAATGTATTTCCCAAATTTGGTCCTACAAAAGTCATGTGATTGCAATAAAACTTTGGCATGTTTTCGCCGAAAATCCCGTGCATTTATCTCACTCATTACAATCCTTATAAAATATTCAAATTATTTGCCGTTGGCACTTAATTCAATTAAGATAGATAAATACACGGCCAAGTGGCTTAACTACTATGAGTGCCGCCATGGGCGGACAAATATTTTCCAGAGAGTTTAAAGTCAGGGAACGAGATTAATTTTTGCGCCCCCTCCTCTATTTTCAGTCCTGAAACCCCTTATATTCAACAATTATATACTATCAAGGCTATCTCTACACGATGCAGGCGCCCGGGTCATGTGTCCCATCTTTCAGGCCTGAGCTACGCATCTGGATACTAGTAATGCCC
>CAXITT010000373.1:228406-249448 GCA_964033795.1 Lymnaea stagnalis | reverse complement strand
AACAATGACCAAAAAAAAAACCCCACAATTTTTCTACTTTTACAAAGTAGACCCTTGGCATTAATCAACCGTCATACGTCATGGAGCTTTATTTAATTGGTGACAATTGTTGACTCTTTTAGCAGCCGGGGGAAGGGGGGTGGGGGTGGGGCGGGGGTGGAGGTGGGGGCGCGCTGTTAAATTCTTATAGATTGGGGAAGACATTAATTTGCATATCTCTGTCTGCTTACTTTGAGGGAAAGTGAGCACATGTAGATGAATGGCATAAACTACTACAAATCCTTTCATCATTGCATTGCAGCTCGAATCAGTCCAGTGGGTGAACTGGAGAACCTTCCCACACCATTAATTTATCTGAAGCCTTTTAAAATTGTATGCGCCATTTATTATTCTTTAAACTCCGGGTGACACCCTTCAGTGCAAGCTAACTCGAGATTCTAAGATTAAAACTACTGTAAATCTGATAAAATTGACGCAATGTATATTTTGTTTGAACGATAAATAAAAAATCATATTTTTTATTGAAAACATTTTTGGAGAAGTTTAAAAAAATAATATATCATGAAGCTTTTAGCGGGTTATATAATATTATCTAATTACTCAATCCGTCTAATTATCTATCTTAATTATCTAATTACTTCGTACATGTTTAAGCTGCTTGTCTAAAACATGCTAATGCCATAAGAAATATAAGAAATTATGTATCTCATCATTTTATAGTCGATTCCCTTGTAAGCGTATGTATTATAACAATAAGCACTTTCACGGCATCTGACAGTTGATGTATGTGCTGGAGAAAAACTTTTAGATGTCTTTGTGTCAAATTTTTCTAGTTTAAAAATAGTGTTCTTTGTAAGAGTATTTATGTTTGTGCTCGAAATGAATATGTGCATTGTAATTTTTCTCTTAATATTTTTTTTCGGATCCTAATCTTATCTTGTCTTATTATTTTTGCGTATGTTCCAGTACGCTGGCAGTCTTTGGTAAAATTGATTTGATCTCATCCCTTGCACTGCAGCTCTAACATCAAATCACACATTCCCATCTATTCTAAACATCTGTACATGTCAATCTGTGTTAACCTATCGCACTACGAATCTACCAAAACATCGCTAGGTTCATGTATCATTGCGCCACGCTATCTGATCTCTCTAGTGTGACCAGACATCATTCTCTGTCTTTCTAGCGGCACTATCTGATCTTTCTAGTGTATGAAGTCATAAACCTAATCTCTCTAGTGTGACCAGACATCATTCTCTGTCTTTCTAGCGGCACTATCTGATCTCTCTAGTGTAACCAGTCATCATTCTCTATCTTTCTAGCGGCACTATCTGATCTCTCTAGTGTGACCAGACATCATTCTCTGTCTTTCTAGCGGCACTATCTGATCTCTCTAGTGTGACCAGACATCATTCTCTGTCTTTCTAGCGGCACTATCTGATCTTTCTAGTGTATGAAGTCATAAACCTAATCTCTCTAGTGTAACCAGTCATCATTCTCTATCTTTCCAGCGGCGAGTGCTCGTCTTGCCGTCTCCGGCAGCCACTTCACCTACAATGGCCAGAGGGTGTTCCTGTCTGGCGGCAACCTGCCCTGGATCAGCTACGCCTATGACTTTGGTGACCACCAGTGGGCCAGTCGCAAGGCGGCGGTTAACTCTCAGCTGACGCAACTGAAAGCTGCCGGCGGGAACTCTCTAAGTAAGCGTAGCATTTGCACAGTTGGAATAAAAAGATAAGGGTTGGGGGGTGTCTAGAGGGGCAGGACAGCGCAAGACTATTCAGCGGCGGAGGGGAAACTAATAATGAGATGCATACTTGATATCCCCTCCCCCCCCCCACTTTGACCTTTACATTGGTTCCGACTGATCATAACAATGACCCCCACATTGACCCTATTGACACATCAGATTGACTTCCATTGAACACATATTCACCTTAAAACCGATTCTTACATTCTTCACATGGACCCCAACATTGAACCTCCAATAATCCCCCGCATTGATTGCGTCATCCCCACCTATTTTATGTAGGTCTCTCTCACAGACATAGTTTTGGGCATGAATTTGTACAAATAAATTTTTAAAATATATATTTTTTTAAAAATTGACGCCCCCCCCCCCCCCCGTTCCTTGTCCCTTCCCCACCTAATAATTTCACACATTATGAGCTCTAAAACACTCACCTGGGTTATGGGTACGGAACTGAATGTCTCTTACTGCCACATATAACCCCAACCATTAAGTTGTATTGAAATATAATTAGATACTCACAAGTTATCGCTGCGTCGAAACTGTTACTTTGGTTACTTACAAAATCGGTGAGCCTTGACTTAGTGAGTACATTGTTCTCTGTGTTACAACTGGTTACTCCTGACTTTCACACAAAGATCTGTTAGCTCATATTTTGACAAGGAAAAAGCTCATATTTTGACAAGGAAAAAGCTCATATTTTGACAAGGAAAAAGCTCATATTTTGACAAGGAAAAAGCTCATATTTTGACAAGGAAAAAGCTCATAGTTTGACAAGGAAAAAGCTAATATTTTGACAAGAAAAAAGCTCATATTTTGACAAGGAAAGTGCATCAGAAACCAATTTTTTTTTTCGTTAAAAAAGTTACACAAAATAATATTTGTTTTTAAGGTGCAGTTAAATGGAATTCAATTAAAAGTGTTTAACAATTACCGCGTTAAGGACTAAGTATGCGGAAGCTGAATTAAAAAGACAGGACCATAAGGTATGAACGTTTCGGCTAAGAGCCTTCCTCAGCGGTAAGGAGACTAAAATATTAATTGATTGCTAACATACAGAAATAGTTTCAAAGTTCATCCGAAATAAAAAATTAAATAAATTTTAAAAAATGCCAAAGTTCAACTTTTCTTTTGATCCAAGGATTGTGGATTCACATCCAGGGTGAGACGTCTCCAGCTTTTGACGGCACCGGTCACGTGACAGCCCCGGACCATCAGGGGACGTTCATCAGTGACTTCCACGACATGCTCAACCTGGCCCAAAGGTATAGCACACGTGTCAAAGCCCCCTTCCCCCCCCCCCTTTCCCTGAATCAATTCATAAAAGTATGTAAAAAAAAAATTGTTGATTGTTTAACATACGCGCCTTGGTACTTTTGGTACATGCACCATGTACTTTTGGTACATGCACCGTGTACTTTTGGTACTACAGTAACACGTGACTTCATTGTGAATTCCATAGCAAATGTTTAGCAGTAGGCTTGAATTTTGAAAAAAAAAAAAACCATTTGAGTCGTTGAATGTTAACAGAATAATTAATTAATATAAGCTGGTCCTAGCGTATTATTAATGTGCCGCCAGTGGCGTAGGAAGAGGGGGGTCCCAGGGCGGCAATTTTTAAAATTTATTTAGAAGAGCGTAATTTGCGGCCAACTACAGAGATTTTTTTTCTTGAAAGAGGTCGACAATAATTCAGGCCCGACCCCGGCGGACCTAATCCTAAGCTACGCCAATGTGTACCGGCACTTACATTTTTAGCATATAACTTCAAACCTCATTTCAGTCATCTCAACATCGCGTGGCCTTTATAAACTCTTAATCTGACATAGCAATATGCTCCCATTTTCGTCTGTCTTTCTTTCAAGCCACGATATTTTAGTGTTCCCCACCTTGTGGAACGGCGCCGTGGACCAAGACAAGAGCCACAGACTTGACGGGCTCATTGTGGACGCCGGAAAACTCCAGTCTTACATTGACAAGGCTCTGCTCCCAATCGCTCGTGCCGTCAAAGGCCACCCAGCGCTCGGTGGCTGGGACATCATCAACGAACCAGAGGGATTCATCAACCCTGATGTGGTAGGTTTGTAGGTGTGGTTACCTGTGTGGTGTGGCGACATGTGTAGTGTGGTTACATGTGTGGTTTGGTTACACGTGTGGTGTGTGTAATTGAAAGTATGGTGTCGTTACACGTGTTGTGTGTGTAATTAAAAGTATGGTGTCGTTACACGTGTGGTGTGTGTAATTGAAAGTATGGTGACGTTACACGTGTGGTGTGTGTAATTAAAAGTATGGTGTCGTTACACGTGTTGTGTTGTAATTGTGCGTTTTCTGTGGCTACACATCATGTGAGGTGGTTACACATAATGTGGCATGGCGTGGTTACACATAATGTGACATGGCTAAACGTGGGACGCAGTGTGGTTACATGTGGGTTGTGGTTGCTACATGGGAGCTGTTTGGCATTTAAACGTATGTTGTGGTGTATTTGCAAGACTCGTGTGGCGACGTTGACTCACTTGTTGAGCCACGGACGAATGATATTTTCTGAGCGGCGCACGGAATTCTCAAATGCCGAATGATAAAGACTTTTCGCTGGATGAAAGGAAGATACTCTTTGTGGTAGAATGAATAAAAAAACAAACAGCCTCATCACATTTGTTTTGTTCATCCTCCAGAGTAACGGGGACCGTTGCTACGACTCCACAGGCTTGAGAGGCAGCGGTGCTGGGTGGGCCGGTAAAAAGTACAACTATCATGACATCATCAGGTCAGTTCAGAGACTATAGGATTTACGTTAAGAGCAGTGGCGAGCGATTTTCAGCTGGGAAGGAGTGAACCAGGTTCTTTAATGCCATTATATCATTCAGCTCCGGTCTACGGCTCACACACTTTATGTTATAAAATATAATTTATAAAAAATACTCTTCCCTCCCCCCACCCCCCCACCCCCGAAAAAAAGCTGCCTTCCCTTGGGCTAGATGGTCGGCTTAAGAGAGACTCTTGATTGGCTGTTAGAACAGACGATTCTCACCCATTTCATTTGCAATGTAAAGATGTTCGATGTCCACTGGTGTCCGCTAGTGTCCGCTAGTGTCCGCTGGTGTCCGCTGGTGTCAACTAGCGTCCGCTAGTGTCCGCTAGTGTCCGCTAGTGTCCGCTAGTGATAGTTCGGTCTTCTCCACAGGTTCATCAATTGGCAGGCTGCAGCCATCAAGAGTGTTGACCCTGGATTCCTCGTGACCGTCGGATCCTGGAACCCCAAGTCCAACACTGACCGATTCAGTTCAGTGGACCACTACTCTGACGGATGTCTCACAAAGGGAGGCAAACCCAACGTACGTTAAATGGGTTCATTTCTAGAGCCACTAGTATTTTCCAAGTATAGATTTCTCACAAGCATGATATTTGCCCATTATAATCATAACTTTCCTAATTATTCCAAGGAAAGTTCCCCCTCCCCACCCACAAGGAAAGGCCCCCCCCCCCAGTTAAAAGCAACACCGGTTGTGTTGTATTTTATTTGCCTCTCTATATTAGGATATAAATCGTTAATTTTACATGTAAAGTTTTAACGATATAAACAGAGGCAGAACTGAAAGGGAGGCCAAGTAAACATTATAAAATTAAAAAGCGTCTGCACATTTCATAAAGGCCCTGGTTTTTTTTTTTTTTTTTTTTTTTTTAAAAACATCATCACCTCATTCCTGTCACGCCCGAGTAAACGCACATCACGTGACATTGAACTGGCGTAACGGAATATCAACCCAAATTGTAACTCTTCGCTTCTTCGTTGTTAATAATCCGCTTGTTATTTATTTGTGTACCCAGGGCAAACTCGACTTCTACCAGTTCCACACCTACTCTTACAATGGCAACTTCGACAACGTCTCACCCTTCAAGGTAAGTTTAAGGATATTTTTGGACACTTTTATTCTTTGCTCTTTAAGTTTTTTTTGGTGAGTGTTATTCTGTGTGCTTTATGCAGGCGAAAAAAAAAAAACACTTTCGAAACCCAAGTAAACTTTTTTTTAAACTTATTTTTTTTTTCTTAATTATTGAATGTGATACACAATATAAGGGGCCGTCCATAAAGTACGTCACGCTATTTTTGACCATTTTACCCCACCCCCTTCCCCCTTGTCACAAATCCCCTAAAGTACGTCACACTCTCGAACAAATTAAAAAAAAAAAATAACACCTCATTAAAATTTAATCTAGAACACACTTCACTATTAAACTGTATTAAAATATAAAGTTTCCACTTAAAAGAACTATCACATTATTAAAATGGCTTTAATAGTAGAATAGTTACTAGCGCTCCTAGCGAGAGGAATCGTGAACAACACATTCAGGAGATACGCCTTTCATGCTATTTTGACATAAAACTGATTCAAATGTTTCACAAAATTTCTGAAAATTATTTTTAAAGTTATTAAATTCTACTAAAAAATTTAAAAAAAAAAATTAGAAATAAAAATTTAAAAAATTGTGTGACGTCACACATGGCCTGACCCCCCTCCCCCCTGTCACACTTTCTTACACCCCTACCCCCTTCTGGAGCGTGACGTACTTTATGGACGGCCCCTAAGTTGAGTTTCAAACTCGTTAAAAAGAAGAGCAAAGAAAAGTGTGTTTTTTTTGTAATGTTTGAGGACCTTCTTCTTCTTCTTCTATATCTTATGGACCCACGATCAATTAATTGATCATTTTGACTCCTATGCATGTAGATGGGATTTGCAATGTTTCTGTTCCTGGTGTTGATGAGGAAATTTCACTGATTTCCAGTGCCACTTTGTGAGTGAATCATGCACTAGGGGTTTGAAGGCTTGAGGCAATAGACACAAATGTGTCTAGTGTTGTCGCCTCAACCGTTCCTTTTGAAAGCTTGTTCCAGTCCCTGATTGTCTTGGGCAGGAATGAGCAGCTCCTATACTGGCTTCTTGCTGGTAGGAGCCTGAATTGCCTGTCATGGCCTCGTCGCTGTCTATGGGGGAGATTAGACCTAGTTTTTTCTTTTTTTTTTTAAAAATTGTTTATCTCTAACGCCACGATGTTCTGACTCCTTGCAGCACTCAGCTGGTGACTACGGAACCGGGAAGCCCATTGTCATCGGGGAATTCTGGGAGCAGGACGGCGGTGGCATGAACATCAACCAGCTGTTCGACTACGCCTACAACCACGCCTACGCCGGGGCCTGGAGCTGGGATCTCGTGGGCCACGGCGCCAACCAACGCGGCGGGATCAGCCACATCAAGGGCTACACCAACAACGGCGTCATTCCCATCAACGTCTAAGCCCGGACGTGATGCTGCATCATCGACTTCTGTCCAAAGACACTGATCTAACATTTAACATCGTATTGTGTCTGGTATTGACGAAAACATATTTTTTTCTATAATTCCATATTAAATGAATTTTATAAAATAAGTATTTTTGTTACACCATTTTTTTTCTGACTTACATAGTGCTGTTGTATGTGATGTTGTTTGTGCTGTTGTCTGTGCTGTTGTATGTACTGTTGTTTGTGCTGATATATTTTGGGTATATGATGTCATGATGTCGAAAATGAAGATAAAAATGTAAAGAAATAATTATGATACGTGTGTGTACATGGAACCATTGAGCAACGATCGGTTTAACATCTCAGGGTATTTGGTCGGCGCATGGGAGAAAAACAAGGGGGGGGGGGTGGGGGGGGTGTTAGGGATTGTTGGGCATTGTATTTCAAAACCATTTATTCTGTTTAAAGACAAAAAAATGGTCTCGCAGCGATCAAACCTGAAAATTGTTGCAGCTGCTCTAGAAGTGTCCTCCATGGAGAGCATTGATAACTGCACACATTAAAAACATGGTGTTCCGTGAGCCGTGTCTCTTATCATCGAATCTAAAGGACTTTGACATGCGATACTGATGTCATTCTTCAATGTGTACCTTTATCCTCTTTATCATTCAGGTCCAGTAGCCGCTCGGCACGAGCCCACTCTGAGCTCACTCTGCACACTCTGAGCCCACTCTGCACACTCTGAGCCCACTCTGCACACTCTGAGCCCACTCTGCACACTCTGAGCCCACTCTGCACACTCTGAGCCCACTCTGCACACTCTGAGCCCACTCTGTGCACACTCTGTGCCCACTCTGCACACTCTGAGCCCACTCTGCACACTCTGAGCCCACTCTGCACACTCTGAGCCCACTCTGCACACTCTGAGCCCACTCTGCACACTCTGAGCCCACTCTGCACACTCTGAGCCCACGCTGTGAACACTCTGAGCTCACTCTGTGCACATCCTGAGCCCACTCTGTGCACACTCTGAGCCTACTCTGTACACACTCTGAGCCCACTCTGTGCACACTCTCCGCAGATGTTTGTATATAAGGTGTTTTTTATGTAGTTAAGTGCTGGGTAGTGGAGAAGGTGAAGTGTTACAGTCCCATTAGGCGTTGGCCCCTTTAATTCGCCGAGTCTTAGGTCATGATACTGAAGTCGAGGTCGCTCATCCTTGTTCAGACAGCTGTAGATCAGACCACGATAAAACCTTGACCAGGACGAATTGCTTATCTCTTCTTAACAATTTATTCGGCTAATTTACATATTAAGTCAGACTTCATTGTTTAATCTTTCTTGTATCTCAAACTTTACTTTTTGCTAACTCATCTGTGTTCATAAACTAGAGAGTGTGTTGTTGGTTTTTTTTTTTTTTTCGGGGGGGGGGGGGGGCGCTGTTGAAGGGTAGTGATTGAGATGAATAAACTCACCTCTTCTGCTAGGTTTTGGAATTCGCCTGGTAATAAAATTAATATGGGAGAAGATAAAAATAAAATACGTATTTTTTATTTTGGATTCACTCGGGATTGACCTCCGGACTCCAAACCAATAGTTTGCTGATTTCTTCAGTTTGTCTACACATCCATCGAGCCCCCAACAGATAGTAAAGAATTAAAACCACCAAAAAAATTAATATAGTTCTACTAATTGTTTTTGTTTCTATAAACAATGACTGGATTTGATGATTTGATTTGCTGAAAACTGTAAAGAGTCATTGAGCTATTAGCGAAAGTGTCATCGTTTGCTATCAATATCGTTATTGGATAATGTTCTAACAATTGTGTTCTTTAAATTTTTGTATTATTTACTAATATTCATAGTGAGTACTCGAATTCAACACCACTACCATGAGTACCAAATTGACTATGGCACAACTGATGCACATATTCTATAGTAGGCCTACTAAACCGGGTTAATTCATTACATCATGAATGATTGTTTCTAATTTTCAATTATAGTTGTACACATCTTTCTCAATCAAGGAAAGAAACATTAAGCCTATCAGACTCTTCAATCGTGCTTTCTGATGTGAGAGTCGTAGTCACATTGAGGGATGCGGACTTTCTGATGTGCGAGCTGTGCTGACATTGAGGTATGCGGACATACTGATGTGAGAACCGTGATCACATTCAGAGATGTGTACCTAAAAATTTGTCACAGCTCTACAACACATGGATTACTGCATGAAATCAAAGAACGACATACGGAAAAAAAAGGATAATTGTTAATAGACTTGGATTAGATGATGTTGGTTTATTATAAAATTTGGTAGAAAAATTAATTCGTCTTAACTCGTTTTTAAACACCAACAAGAGTAAAGGATGACCATTCCGCGGCCCACTGTCCACGGCCAGCATGCGGCGTCCGCATCAAATGTTGCGGTCCATGGATGCCTGATTCATCACAAATAAACTTGTTTATAAAATTCTTCATTCAATTGCAAAAGATATTGATCGCATACTTAATTCTACAGGGCAACAATAGGGTCTTTATTTTAATATTAGGTTATTACATGTGACCCAAGAAAGGTTTACCGAATATCAAAGTGGCCCGTGAAGCCTTGTGGGTCGGCAAACCCTGAACTAGAGAGATTATAGGAAACCTTCAAACCTATTCAGTCAGAAACAAAAGCTGTTGGGACAGCTCTCTAAGCTGTTGGTACAGCTCTCTAAGCTGTTGGTACAGCTCTCTAAGCTGTTGGAACAGCTCTCTTAAATTCCCCGTCTCGTTTCCCAGCTTTGCATCGAAATATTTTACAATAAATATCAAACAATTCAATGATGAAGCAAATGATTTTTGAAGTGAAACTAAAGGCTTTGAAGAAAAACTAGAGCGCCTTACAATGAGTCAAAAACTGATGACAGTAGTGGACCAGTCATTTTGTTTTAAAAGCAAGGAAAAACAAGGTTAAACATTTAAAATTTTTTTTATCGTAATTGATGCCATTGTAGGGTGATTCAGGCCAGAGAGTACGAGCATATTCTGTTAAACACCAACGTTGTTCATTTTTATAGTGTGGTTACAGCAGCACTCCAATATCTAAAACAATAAAATCGTTTGTGGAATTTTATTCAGCTAATGTAAACAACGACTCAAAGGCTTAAAAGCAGACCTAGGCTTAGATGGATGGATGATGTGGAGGGGGATCTACAACAACTGAGAATCCAAGCATTGCAAAGAAAAGCATCAGTTAGGTCTGAGCCAAAGCATGTTTTGGAAGGCTTGTATTGCTTTCAAGTGATTAGATGGCTTGTATTGTTTTCCAGTGGTTAGATGGCTTGTATTGTTTTCCAGTGGTTAGATGGCTTGTATTGTTTTCCAGTGGTTAGATGGCTTGTATTGTTTTCCAGTGATTAGATGGCTTGTATTGTTTTCCAGTGGTTAGATGGCTTGTATTGTTTTCCAGTGGTTAGATGGCTTGTATTGTTTTCAAGTGGTTAGATGGCTTGTATTGTTTTCCAGTGGTTGGATGGCTTGTATTGTTTTCCAGTGATTAGATGGCTTGTATTGTTTTCCAGTGGTTAGATGACTTGTCTTGTTTTCCAGTGGTTAGATGGCTTGTATTGTTTTCCAGTGGTCAGATGGCTTGTCTAATTTAGTTTAGATTTTTTGTTGTCATGTTTGCACCAGTCGAACGTTAATCCGCCTGTGAGTACCATGCGAAATCCACCAGTGTCCCAGGGGTGGAGGGTTTGGCTTCAACCTCTCAGGGTGGATAGACGCCCCTGGTTTTTGGAAAAAGGGGAAGGGGGGGACGGTGCCTCCAGTAAAGGTTTTTATCTAGTACAAGTTTTACTTATAAAAGTAAAAAAAAAAAGAAATACACGTTTTTAATGTTAACTTTATTACAAAATAATTGAACAGGTTATTTGAGATTTATCAGATGGGTAATATGTCTGTTCTACCCATTGAAGAGTTCAACAAGGTTGCACGCCAAATGCTTACAGTTAAATAATGGGAGATGCTATGAGTGTGGGGGGTGAATTGTTGTAGAGTATCGTGTTGTAGGGTATCGTGTTGTGGGGTATCGTATTGTAGGGTATCGTGTTATAGGGTATCGGGTGACTGACGTAAACTAAATAGTAATTGACATCGAATATAAACATTTTTGAAAAAATATAATGGTGTCACAAAACTTGTAGAGAAATAATCATTTATTATTTTAATACTTGAATCATTGTTACTATTCTTTAAAAATGTTCGTAGTACTCGTAGTGTATACAAAAATATTCATCCGAATTTGACATTCGTGTCAGAAGCGTGTCTAGGTTGGGTGCCGTCAGGGGAGTGTCAAGATTTTTTATGAAAATCCCCCCCCCCCTATTTCAGTTGACTCAAAAGGCCGCCCTTCCATATAAAGAGAAAACTGTTCTCGGGGGGGGGTGTACTCGTAGTGTATACAAAAATATTCATCCGAATTTGACATTCGTGTCAGAAGCGTATCTAGGTTGGGTGCCGGCAGGGGAGTGTCAAGATTTTTTATGAAAATCCCCCCCCCCCTATTTCAGTTGACTCAAAAGGCCGCCCTTCCATATAAAGAGAAAACTGTTCTCGGGGGGGGGGGAGTCCCCCCTCCACAACCCTTTCCTACGCCACTGTTTGTTGAAGTTAATCAAAGCCGCTGTAATGCCTACTAGGCCGCCTTCGGGAAATTTCTGGTGATCAGTTAACCAAAGGTTTTTAAACCTCATCGTTACCTGACATCTTTGCGAAGGTCAATTCATGGAGGGTCCGGGTCACAGACATCTTGGCGAAGGTCAATTCATGGAGGGTCAAGGTCACAGACATCTTGGCGAAGGTCAATTCATGGAGGGTCAAGGTCACAGACATCTGTGGTCAAGTCAATTCATTGTGCGTTGAGGTCACAGACATCTTGGGTGAAGTCAATTCATGGAGTGTTGGGGTCCGTAATGACAATATTAAGCTGTTTTGGCGTCCAGAGAAATACTCAAAATATGTAATGTGAGGCCTGGGTTTTTAACGAGGACTATTAACAAAGGTTTAGTTTAAGGGGTGAGGGTGGTCTAACCCAAGTCCGAGTTGATGAACACGGGTTGCCCCGTAAGATATTTAAGTTGTTGGACCTGTGCTACCTATGAGCCGTTGGGCCTGTGCTACCTATGAGCCATTAGACGGAATCCTTAAAAGAGGACGGCACCAAAACACAGAGATGCAAAATATTTTGAAAAGATGAGATGATCAGGATGAGCCTGACGCCCTAAAGTAGAGATTTAGAAATAAAGAAATGCATTTAAAATAGTTATAAACCAATGCGATGTATTTTTGTGGATACAATCTTATGATATGGCGGAAAACATTGCAACAACATAGAAAGCAGTTAATAAGTCAACAATCATGCTCTACATTCTCATGAAACTGTGGACTAAAACTGTGGATTACTTATAATCCTGTTTCACGACTTTAAAAGCTACTCAAGTGTTTTGACTCTTAATGTCCGAGAATTTTTAAATTCTAAAAAAAAGAATTTTTTTTTAAAGTTTTTTTTTTTTTTTGCAAAGAAAATTAAAATTTGCACGCCGACTTTAAATAAAAGATGTGAACAATTGTCTTAGAGCGGAAAGTAATATAAGCCTCGTCTTTTGTATGGAGAGGAAGTCACGACGATTGAATTAATTCTTTGCAGTAAACAGTTATGATCGCAAAGAAAAAAGAAAAGAGGGTAAAAATATAATGTAACCCACCCACATAACAATAACTCTAAAATAATAATAATAATAATAAATTAAAAAAAAATCCTGTTCACTATTGGAACATCCGGAACAAACATTTAAAGACACACAAAAAAAAACCAACAGCTTAAGATTTAGCCCAAAGATCTGCAGTGTGAGAACTACGACAGGTTGTTAGATTATCTTGTAGCCCAAACATGGGAGATGAAGAAACAGTGAAATGATAAGGAACTGAACAGAAAACGAAAAGAGAAAGAAATATATGGGAAAATTTAAACACCAAGACGAAACCAGGGCTTCTCAATTCACAGGGAATTATTTATCTCGTGAAAAATGGGTTAAAAAGGGACTCTAATCCAGGGTAAAGAGGACTCTCATCCATGGTAAAAGTGACTCTCATCCATGGTAAAAGTGACTCTCATCCATGGTAAAAGTGACTCTCATCCATGGTAAAAGTGACTCTCATCCATGGTAAAAGTGACTCTCATCCATGGTAAAAGGGACTCTAATCCAGGGTAAAGAGGACTCTTATCCATGGTAAAAGTGACTCTCATCCATGGTAAAAGTGACTCTCATCCATGGTAAAAGTGAATCTCATCGCGGGAAACACGGCGAACTCAGAACACTCAAGTTTTTGAACCGTTTCATATTTCTAGTTGTTTCTTCTTTTATCCTGTCCCCCGCAGAAGGATCTTAGCCGAAACGTTCTCCCTTCATGATCCTTTCTTTATATTTCAAGCTTTCACATAGCTTGCTCCACTATATTGATTTTACTGTTGTTTATTCACGGAAGAAGGCTTCTTGCCGACACATTCGTTTTCAAAATCCCTTTTTTATTTTTCGTCCTTTTAAAAAAAAACAGTTTTCCCCATACTGTGTTTCGCTCATTTCCTTAAACCTAACCCGATGGCAGTCTCTCCCCATTATTACCATATTTGTTCTGTACATGCGCCCCCTGGCTGCTGCATCCTTGGCCAAGGGGTAAGCTGGCCCTATGTGAAATCCGGCCCTGACTAGAGCTACTCAGCTTAATAATTCAGTTAAGCTAGATGTTAAAGGTCATGTCTTATAGCGACAATTTTTTTTTAAAAAATCTGTGACATACTTAAAAAACGCTCCAAACAAGAAAACTTGTATTCTAAAAGTATGTACATGGCTGGGATTGTTAGTTAAACCTGTATTCAAAAAGTATGTACACGGCTGGGATTGTTGGTTAAACTTGTATTCTAAAAGTATGTACACGGCTGGGATTGTTGGTTAAACTTGTATTCTAAAAGTATGTACACGGCTGGGATTGTTGGTTAAACTTGTATTCTAAAAGTATGTACACGCCTGGGATTGTAGTATGTACACGGCTGGAATAGTTGGTTAAAATTGTCTTCTAAAAGTATGTACACGGCTGGGATAGTTGGATTTAAAGGAAGCCCTCAAAATTTTGCGGGATTCCGGGGTCCCCGGGATTCCGCGTGAGAAACCCTGGTGACTAAGATGACATGAGTTGTATGTGTGGGTCTGTACAAGACTGAGGGCAAAGGTGTATGTGTCTGTACAAGGCTGAGGGCAAAGGTGTGTGTGTCTGTACAAGACTTGGGGCAGAGGTGTGTTGTGGAAAGATCCGGGCGGAAGTTCTCAAGCACGAAATAACGACAACAGGTCGTCTAAAGGAAGGAGTTAGAACCAAAAAAAAAATAGAGATAAATATTGAGTATTTTAATGTTGTTTTTTTTTAATGCTAATAACCTTATTGCCGATTATTGCTGACGTCACACCATGATACAATCAAAATGTTTAATGGTAGTTCTGATAAACGGTAGACAACGGCGAAAGACTTGAGTTTTGCTAGTCTCGGCTGTTTAGCATTTAACAAGGTAGACGAACCAGAGCAACAAATATATTACCTGAACGTAGTTCAGGTGCCATGCTGGAACCATTGTGGATTGGGGGGGGGGGGGGGGTCATTGTTAGGTACCCATTCAATAGCATGCTTTGTACAAATAGTTTTTTAATTTTTTTTTTAAGTAGTTGTGCATATTTACCTTGAAACACACACAGACCTGTCTACTTGTCTGCTCAGGGGTTGCCTTTTCAATGTTAGTCTCATGAAAACAGATCATTTCAGTCGAGCTGATCAAGTCAAAATGAACTATATCGCTTGAAATGGCTATGACATTTATTTCCATTTTTCTATTTAACAAATTTTCCATGTGAGGAGATACACATTTTTAAAAAAATAAATGGAAATGTATCAATTGTTTAAATTTATCTGTGTAGTAGTAGGTCTGTCTTTCTTTCCTCAACTACTCATATAATTACTATCTCGGTTCATTCTCCTTTTTAAAAATTATTTTATTTTTATTTTTTTTATTTTTCAAATACAAATAAGCTAGAAAAAATGTCACTCTTTTAAACTTACAGTTCCGATTAACAAGTGAGCAACTACAAGATATTTCTTTACCTAAATGTGCGTTTGCGTTTAGAAGTAAATAATATATAAAAGAAATTAACCTTTAATGTCTTTTTAAAAATATTTCCATCCTTCATTTTTATCTTTCCCAGTCAGCTTTAAGCATGTCAGATGAAAAAAAAATGTTCTAGAAAGTCGCATTTATTTCCTTTGTTTTTTGTACATACATTTTAGGGTGATGAACCAAAGTACTTTTTTTTTTTTTTTCAATTCAACCCATAGTGTCTTTGGAATAAGGCCAGCTGTGGGTGTAGATCTGACATCTGTGTGGGGAAGGGCTCAAAGGATAAGTGTGCCGTACATACAGTGTGTGTACATCAAAGTACTTTTTTTTTTTTTTTCAATTCAACACATAGTGTCTTTGGAATAAGGCCAGCTGTGGGTGTAGATCTGACATCTGTGTGGGGAAGAGCTCAAAGGATAAGTGTGCCGTACATACAGTGTGTGTACATGTGCGGCTATAAAATTCCTGTTTAAAAGTACCACAACCGAAGACCGTCTGGCCCTAAGGCTTGTTCCCATTGGTTGACACAATGGCCAAGGTTGGTTTTTTTTTTTTTAACAGTTCATCTAATTAAATTTGTGACAGCAATGACGACACTTCTAATAAAACGTTCAAATTTACGTCAGTTTTAAAATCATGAATTGAAAACCCACTCAAAGCGTATCAACATATGACAGTTGAACTTCATAAGGAGAAGGAGAATGAAGTTCAATGCACATGAAATATTAATCATCTTTATATATTTGCCATTTATTGCATATACATTTGAAAACATATTTAGGCATTAAATACTGCAACTAAATAGCAGATAGCCATCCAAGATATTTCATGAGACATGTTTTTAGGATCTTGTTATATGTTTTTAATAATTTTAATTTTTTTTTTTTTAAACTTAAAAAAAGAACAACCAAAAACAAAAACAAAACAACAGCCCAATGACCTGATATTATTTTTTTTTAAAAATATTTCAAACACTTTGGCATTTTTAATATTTGTAAAACAATTTATCTAACTATCTACCCAGGTTTGAGAAAGATCCGGACAAAAAAATCAAACCATCAATGCAAGATTATCTTTTTTTTTTTTTTTTTTTTTTAATTTTAAATTTTGAAAGAAGGGTTGAAGAAAGCAGATTGGTATCGTGGGTTACATTTCCTTTTCTTTTTTTTTTTTTTTTTTTTGCTGACCAAATATCTTCGCCAGCAAACGGAAGTTGTACTTTGACCAAATAAGGCACAGTGTTGTTTTTAATATATATATATATATATATTTCTAAAGAAGTAACCCATTGAAACCGTCTGAGATCTGTAAATGATCTATTTGGTCAATGGGGATCTTATTTGGTCATTGGGGATCTTATTTGGTCATTGGCGATCTTATTTGGTCATTGGTGATATTGTTTGGTCATTGGTGATCTTATTTGGTAATTGATAATCTTATTTGGTCATTGATGATCTTATTAGGTCATTGATGATCTTATTTGGTCATTGATAATCTTGTTAGGTCATTGATGATCTTATTTGGTCATTGGTGATCTTATTTGGTCATTGATGATCTTATTTGGTCATTGGTGATATTATTTGGTCATTGATGATCTTATTTGGTCATTGGTGATATTATTTGGTCATTGGTGATCTTATTTGGTCATTTGTGATCTTATTTGGTCATTGGTGATCTTATTTGGTCATTGGTGATCTTATTTGGTCATTGGTGATCTTATTTGGTCATTGATGATCCTGCTAACTTTAGGCGACTTTGTTGAAGTCTTTCCTCTCCCTCCTCCCCCCCCCCGCCCCCTGATGTATCGTTTCAGCCAATTCCGGAGATTTTACGACCGTGAAATTCAAAATCGCAAAATTATTACAATACTCTGCAGCCATTTCCCATTTTTTTTGTATAGCTCTCAGACTCAAACTATGAATACAAATTACATTGCAAGTCCAAACGTAATTATAGAACTATTTGCTTTGAATATAAATAACCTAGGTAATGTTTTGTTTTGGACTGAAACGTCGTAACATTTGAACAACAATACTTTTTTGAATTTCCTTGTTTGAATGTAAATGAAAGAAAAGCTTTGCATAAGAGGCTAGCGTTCCACGCACAGACTTGGGAAAGAAAAGATACACTTATAATTCAATTTAAATGAATTTTTTTTAAAAGCAGTATGTTAAATATGAGCTTTCACTTCAATGTATATTTATTATATTTTCTTCTCTTTTTTTTTTCCTTAAGATAATTTCCAGTTTACTTCTTGTTATCTGCGCCTGCAAATTTGGTACGTAATGTACACGTTTCATTTATTGATAAGTGCTAGTTTTCATCCTCAATTATTATTCATTGAAGGTCACACAATTGACGGTATTCGCACCTGAGGCGTACGGCGAGAGAATACCATTGAATTGCCTCAGAAATTATTTTGTCATTACTTCTGTTATGACGATATTTGATGTTGAGTGTGCCAACAAACAAAATGGTTTGATAGAGAGTATTTAAAATTAAAACTATGAAATTTTCGTGACGGTTGAGACGATGTAATAATTATGTCCAAATAATAAAAACTAAATGATTCCACTTGTGTACACAATAAACCCGGTTGAGTAAGGGTTGGTGTCACCCGGTGCGGTCCGCACCCCCCTAGCTACGCCACTGCACCACTGCATTTAATTTAAAACTTAGTTAAGAAATTATTTGCACAGCGACCAAGCGATACAAGCCTTTGGACTGATGAACTGATTAATTTATAAAATACGATTTCGACCTTTAAATGATATGACAACTATGTAAAAAACCAATGTTACGTTCAAATCGTAATTGTTAAGCTTCGTTTATTACCATTTTATGGGTTTGCATAATTACAGCGAGACAGTGTGTTAGCTTTAGGATATCAGAAAACACAATACGTCAACAAGGAACAAGACATTGTGCCGTGTCGCCATTTATGAGATACACTCACGAACGAATAAACTTCTTATATTTTCGGGGAGGGTAAAAATATCAATTTTATTTGAAAACGATATCATTGGGTCTGTTTGAAATAACCCTACTTAACTTACTGGAATTGAGTTTAGAAACAACAAACATAATTTTGGAACCAACCCAAAGTGGTAAAAGTAGGCGGCAACCACGGGGAAGCTACTCTGTTTTACAAAAAATATGAACGTAGCCCATGCGATCATTACTTTATTTCGTTGTAAAGCTCTACAACCCCTTTTCCACTTTTTTTTCCTCCAATGGGGAGTTATTGATTTTAAAACTCTTCCAACGTGCACAAAAACCAAACATTTGAGCCCACGCCTGCGACTGCGCTAACAATGAGTTCATCCTTTCCAGTCAGTGCCCGGCTTACTGTATCAGGCAACCAGTTCTTGTACAATGGCAACCGCGTGTTCCTGTCTGGCGGCAACTTGCCGTGGATAGCCTATGCGTATGATTTCGGCGACAACCAGTGGTCAAGTCGAAGAGGCGCGGTGGAGAACCAGCTGAAGATGTTGAAAGACGCCGGTGCCAACTCCCTGAGTAAGTTACTTTGGTTTCTTCATTGCTAGGGATTTGAACCCCCCCCCCCCCTTTGTGGGAAACTTATTTAAGCTCTGGAATTTTTATTATAGAATTCCAAGAGATGTTAGAGCGCCTAGCGGGCAATTGTCATAAAATTTAAACAATCAACCAGGGGTCAAGGTGAAGAGGCGCGGTGGAGAACCAGGTGAAGATTTTGAAAGGCGCCGGTGCCAACTCCCTGAGTAAGTTACTTTGGTTTCTTCATTGCTAGGGATTTGAACCCCCCCCCCCCCTCTTTGTAGGAAACTTATTTAAGCTCTGGAATTTTTATTATAGAATTCCAAGAGATGTTAGAGCGCCTAGCGGGCAATTGTCATAAAATTTAAACAAAGGCGCACATTTTTTCAAGGGATCTCAAAGGGTTGCGTGAAATGACAATTCTTGTTTTTTTCTCTATTCAGGATTGTGGATTCACATTCAAGGGGAGACCACACCAGCCTTTGACGGCAATGGTTACGTCACTGCCCCTGATCACCAGGGTACACTCATAAACGATTTTAAGGACCTGCTGAACTTGGCTCAAAGGTAGCTTACTTAGCATCTGAGATTACTTAACATCTTAGATTAATTAGCATCTTAGATTACTTAGCATCTTAGCTTTTTAGCATCTTAGCTTATTAGCATCTTAGCATTTATTAAATACTGGGGCTTAACCGGGTGCAGTTTTTAAACTTGGTCCGTGTTTATTGAGAAAATACCCGATGGGTCCAAGTGCTACAAAAAAAAGTTAACTTCTCATTTTCTATAATATACAACGAAATGGGTGCTAGGTGGTCAAGTGGTCAAGTGGTCAAGTGGTCTAAACTGTTCAAATCGCAAGTTGATGGTTCCAGAGTACTATCCCCACCAAAGCCCAGTCAAGCAAAAACATCACCAGCACCTTGAGTGGATGGGACTCATTAACCTTGGATGGCCACCCATCGAAGAGAAGGAAACTCTGAATTCAAACCCGGCGATGGAGTCCCGTAGGCGAATAACGTTGGTAAAATGAAAAATTCCGACACCTCATGCGCACCACATATATCATCCGCATGATGTTCCCTTGAGTTATCCAGCGGCGTGGAGAGAGACGATTAGCTGTTGGGACCGAGCTTATAATACTAGAAGAATAATCCAAATCCTTTTGGATTTCGTCCGGCTAAGTCTTCACCATCGCCACATTGTGACGGAAGGGTGCCAGCAAAAAAAGACAAAACAACAACAAAAACAATGGCATCTACTGCCCTATGTCGTAGTGAGAGTGCATTGCCTTCGTCAACGGTTGTGTCTTGAAATAACCCACTGGTAGGAAGAGGGAGTTAGCGGATGGAGATGAAGTTGTACAAAAACTAGTGGACAGAGAAGATACTATCGTTCATTTTACAACACAGACTTAATTAAGAGACAACAGTCGCAGCATAACGAAAATAGCAAACACCTTCCTGTGCCAGGCAACGGAAAAGACACACAGGTGCACACATCACCGACGTGAAGGGAAGGTCCATGACACAGGTCTGTGTGGTTTGCAGTCCCAGAACAAAGATGGGGGGAAAAGAGTGGCATTTTAAAAAAAAAATCCTTTTAACAAATTAACCATAGTTCAGACGTCACACATGACGCTCCATGTATGACAGCGAAACACGAACAATAACAACACCAAATAATAGTCCGTCCCCCCCCCCCACTAAGGGAAAAAAACAACATCATATATATTGCAGTTTAGACAAACGTGAGGGGGAGTTGATCGATTTGTAAGCCTCTCTATCTCTCTCTATCTCTCTCTATCTCTCTCTATCTCTCTCTATCTCTCTCTATCTCTCTCTATCTCTCTCTATCTCTCTCTATCTCTCTCTATCTCTCTCTATCTCTCTCTATCTCTCTCTATGTCTCTCTCTCTATCTCTCTCTATCTCTCTCTATCTCTCTCTATGTCTCTCTCTCTCTCTCTCTTATTTTCCTATTTTGATCCAATGGCAAAGCTTAAGGAAACTGGGATGTAGGCTAGGATGTAGTGGATGACCAATGACAAGACTTGGTCAAGAATACTTGAAGGTAGGCCAGGGTGTAGGGTAGAGACCGACCGAAAGTGATTTTCTGATTTCGGCCGAAGCCGAAAATAGGCCGAAAGTTTAAAATGACTTTCGGCCGAAACCGAAAAAATGCCGAAAGTTTAAAAATGACTTTCGGCCGAAACCGAAGAAAAGCCGAAAGTTAAAAATGAATTTCGGCCGAAACCGAAGCCGAAACCGAAAATGAAATATTAAGATAT
>CAXITT010000373.1:186762-220717 GCA_964033795.1 Lymnaea stagnalis | reverse complement strand
TCTGATAGTTTGACTCTAAGTCCTCTCCACACTTTCTTGTATCACTCAGTTGTAAATCTCATACTCTGATAGTTTGACTCTAAGTCCTCTCCACACTTTCTTGTATCACTCAGTTGTAAATCTCATACTCTGATAGTTTGACTCTAAGTCCTCTCCACACTTTCTTGTATCACTCAGTTGTAAATCTCATACTCTGATAGTTTGACTCTATGGCGTCTGTATACTTCTTGTATCACGCAGACGCCATTACTCATATGCATGTATGGCTTTGTTCCCGATATGTTAAAACACAGCTGAGTTATACGTCCCGCTGTTGTGCCACGTATGAATATTTAGCCCACCAGTAGTGAGACAGTGGAATTATAAGTGGCGTTGTTGACACTGAAATGTTCCCAGTATGTAGAGCCACTTCTCATCCACTCGTATCTTTGAAGCCTCAACCATAAGACATGGGGGGGGGGCGGTTGGTTAGAAAATAAATAAGTCGATGCTGACTTTCTTATACATTATTAAATGGGTTTTGTATCATGTCATATTGTGCAAAAATGGTTCAACTGTACAGAGGTTTCACCACAGTAATCGCTGTTCTGATTTAGAAAAATATTATTTCGTAGCAAAAAAAAATATTTAAAATTTGACATTTTGATTTAAACAACTCTCTTTTTACTAGAAATTTTTTGAAATGATTAAATTAAAAAACAATAATAATAATAATTTTAAAAAAACACGACTAATGTACTGTCCCCAGGGTAAGCTCGACTTTTACCAGTTCCACACCTACTCGTACAATGGCAACTTTGATGACGTCTCCCCCTTCAAGGTGAGTTCTCGTGACGTCATTAAGTAAAGATTGACAACGAGTCACTTTACAGTCGGACATTGCCAACGGTGCTTACGAAGTGTATTGTGGGATGTACAGATGGAACCAACTTGATGGCTAGTGGTCTAAAAATAAATTAAACAAAATTCCAAAAGTGGCGCAACCCCCCCCCGACCCCCCCCCCCCCCCCCCCCCGAAAAATAACCGACAGTTACGATAAGAAATCAAGATCCGGCCGGAGAAGAATAAAGTTTAAAGTTTATTGTTGTCTTTTTTTAAGGCTACTAAAACATCGCCTTAGTGTGATAGGCTCAGGTAGCTAAAACTTCACCTTGGTGTAATGGACTTGGGTAGTTAAAACTTCACCTTGATGTAATAGACTGGGGTAGCTAAAACATCGCTTTTTGTGATGGGCTGGGGTAGCTAAAAATCGCCTTGGTGTGATGGACTGGGGTAGCTAAAACATCGCCTTGGTGCGATGGACTGGGGTAGCTAAAATATCACTTGGGTGTGATGGGCTTGGGTATCACTCAATAATTGCAGATTTCCATAAGGCCGTTATTTGGATGAACTTTGAGGCATCCAAATCAAATTTTTTTTTAAAGCAATTGATGAAGTGGTCCTTAAAATTATACCAGATTATGTTGTTTTATTTAGGAGCATTACTTTCATATACATTTTTAAGAAGAATAAACAACTATTTACAACTACTTACAACTACTTACAACTACTTACAACTACTTACAACTACTTACAACTACTTACAACTACTTACAACTACTTACAACTACTCCCAGCACTCAAACTGGGACTACGGAACCGGAAAGCCCATCGTAGTCGGGGAATTCTGGGAGCAGGACGGCGGCGGCATGGACAGCTCTCAGCTGTTCGACTACGTCTACGGGCACGGCTACTCTGGCGCCTGGAGCTGGGATCTCGTGGGTCACGGGGACAGCCAGAGGAACGGTATGCGCCGCATCAGGGGATACACCAACAACGGCGCCACCTCGATAGACATCTAAACAAACCACAACGCCACCTGTATGGGCATCTAAACAAACAACTGCGCCACCTAGTTGTACATTTGAAAATCTCAGAGATGTCAAGACATTACAGCGAGGATTTTGTTCTTGTTTAAATTGAGATAAATGAGAATGTAAAATAAAAATTAAGATTTCTTTTAAAGATTTGAATGATACAATGTACAGGATCTGATCACAGCATATGAATAAATTGTGTTGGTATACAACAAATATAATTGTTTATTTACATATTTGTTTTCATTCTGTCTCTCTGAATGCCAAATGCACCTCTTGGTAAAAATCTACGGATTAATTCAACACGTTGGAAGCTGATGTTGAGGGACATGTCTGGATGCCGCCGCACTCGAAAAATTAATAAAAATACTAATTTGTACCACCTGCACATGGTCTTACGTGAATTTTGATAGTAATTTGTACCACCCATACATGGTCTTACGTGAATTTTAATACTAATTTGTACCACCCTCACATGGTCTTACGTGAATTTTAATACTAATTTGTATAGCACACTTATGGTCTTCTTGACAAGCTAACACTAAAATTGACCACCTACACAAAGTCTTACGATGAAAAAAAGCTGTTATTGAGCTGTTATTGAGCTGTTATTGAGCTGTTATTGAGCTGTTATTGAGCTGTTATTGAGCTGTTATTGAGCTGTTATTGAGCTGTTATTGAGCTGTCATTGAGCTGTTATTGAGCTGTTATTGAGCTGTTATTGAGCTGTTATTGAGCTGTTATTGAGCTGTTATTGAGCTGTTATTGAGCTGTTATTGAGCTGTTATTGAGCTGTTATTGAGCTGTTATTGAGCTGTCATTGAGCTGTTATTGAGCTGTTATTGAGCTGTTATTGAGCTGTTATTGAGCTGTTATTGAGCTGTTATTGAGCTGTTATTGAGCTGTTATTGAGCTGTTATTGAGCTGTTATTGAGCTGTTATTGAGCTGTCATTGAGCTGTTATTGAGCTGTAGCTGTTATTGAGCTGTTATTGAGCTGTTATTGAGCTGTTATTGAGCTGTTATTGAGCTGTTATTGAGCTGTTATTGAGCTGTTATTGAGCTGTTATTGAGCTGTCATTGAGCTGTTATTGAGCTGTCATTGAGCTGTTATTGAGCTGTTATTGAGCTGTCATTGAGCTGTCATTGAGCTGTCATTGAGCTGTTATTGAGCTGTTATTGAGCTGTTATTGAGCTGTCATTGAGCTGTTATTGAGCTGTCATTGAGCTGTTATTGAGCTGTTATTGAGCTGTCATTGAGCTGTCATTGAGCTGTTATTGAGCTGTTATTGAGCTGTTATTGAGCTGTTATTGAGCTGTTATTGAGCTGTCATTGAGCTGTTATTGAGCTGTTATTGAGCTGTTATTGAGCTGTTATTGAGCTGTTATTGAGCTGTTATTGAGCTGTTATTGAGCTGTTATTGAGCTGTTATTGAGCTGTTATTGAGCTGTTATTGAGCTGTCATTGAGCTGTTATTGAGCTGTTATTGAGCTGTTATTGAGCTGTCATTGAGCTGTTATTGAGCTGTCATTGAGCTGTCATTGAGCTGTTATTGAGCTGTTATTGAGCTGTTATTGAGCTGCTATTGTTTCCACAGTGAACCCGTATTTCTTTACAACCTGGGGAGGGGGGGGGAGAGCATTTCATCCAAGAAATCCACACCTTCAAGAAACACGTTTTAATTTTAATTCATTTAAGATTGTGTCCCCTTGAATGCGACAGGAAAAGTGTATGTGTGTGTGGGGGCGTAAGGGGGGTCATCGCTAGCGTAAACAAATGCTCCTCGACCCCCTGGCCCAGATTGTGTATCGTGGGTTGAATTGAAAAGTCTTTATCTCCCTTTGGAGTTGAGCATGTAGGCGGCAAAATCTAGAATTTTATCGTAAGTCTAAAGAATTAAAAAAATAAATAAAAATATAGTCACAACAGGAAAGCGGGGAAAGGGAGTAAGGTGTGTAAGCCGCAACAAAACCGCTGCTCTCACATACCTGCAATATAATATAATATATTTATATATCTTGAAGTTGAAAGGTTAGAACGCAGCAGAAACTGAAATAGTGGCGAGTTTATTTTATAATTTTTTATTGTATTGGCCTCCATCTCATACAGCAAGACAGCGAAAGAGAAGGAGAGAGAGAGGAAGAGAAAGAAAGAGCGATACAGAGATAGAAAGAGAGAGATAGAGAGTGAGAGAGCGAAGGAGAGATAGAGAGACAGGAAGTGAGAGAAATAGAGAGATAAAAAGAGAAAGAAAAAGGAGAGAGAAACAGAAAAGAGAGAGAAATAGAGAGAAATAGAGAAAGAAAGAGATGGAGGGAGAAAGAGAAGAGAGAGAAGGAAAATAGAGATAGAGAATAAAGTGAGAGAGGCAGGGAGAAAGATATAGAAAGAGATAACGAGAAAGAAAGAAAGAGAATAGAGAGAGAAAGAGAATAGAGAGAGAAATGAGAGAAAGAGAATAGAGAGAGAAAGAGATAACGAGAAAGAAAGAAAGAGAATAGAGAGAGAAATGAGAGAAAGACAAAAGAGAGACAAAGGAGAGAGAAGAAGAGACAGAGAGATAGAGAGAGTTTGAGTGAACGAGAAATCTGTCTACTAAAGCTTTTTATTTAAAACTGTGCAATTAATGTCTACTGTCGTTTTGAATGTAACCGTTACATGATGTCAGATCTTTGAGTGAACAGTTTAAGAAAGTTAGACTGCTCTGATTGCCAGGTGAGTTCCATACCAGATGAGGATTGGAAGTACATTAATGGGAATTGGAAGAACATTAATACGGATGGGAGTGCATTAATGGTGATTGGGAGTAGATTAATAGGGTTAGGAGGACATTGATCGCGATTAAGAGTAAATTTATGTAGATTGGGAGTACATTGATAGGGATTTGGAGTACATTAATGGGGATTTTGAGAACATAAATTGGGATTGGGAGTACATTAATTGGGACTGGGGATCATTAATAGGAATTTGGAGCATATCAATGGGGATTGGGAGTACATTAATCGGGATTTGGAATTCATTAATGGTTTTGGGAGCACATTAATGGAACTTAGGAGTGCAGAAATGGGACTTGGGAGTACATTAAGGGGAATTTGGAGTACATTAATAGGGATTAGTAGTACATTAATGTGTTCTGATCCAACTGGGTATACTGGGTTATCATTCTGTTTGCTTCGGAAATTCCCAAAAATATTTATCTTGCCAAGCTAGATGTACTACAAGACTCCAACACACACATACACACACACACACACACACAAACACACACACACACACACACAAAGAGACAGTAAAAAAAACAGCTCATAAAAACCACACACACACACACACACACACACACACACACACACACGAAGAGACAGTAAAAAAAAACAGCTTATTTGTTTCAATGAGAGCCATGTTAAACAATCGATTGTTGTTGAGATAATTTGAAACACATACTGTCCTACACCACGGGTCTCCAAACTTTTCAGCCCAAGGGCCACACTAACTATCTAACAGCATTTCGGGGGCCGACCACACCCTCGAGGTCTAAATAAAAAAGAATCAAAACATGGATGTTGTTTTTAAATATTCATTTACTATTGTTTTATTCAGTTATCATTTAATGACACATAAATACATGACACATGAACACCTGTATTAGTGGGAATGGTGAAATTGTTTCCTGGATACTAAATTAGCAGACATTGCTGGCTTTAGATATGATCTCCCTAACATCAACAGTGACCTGAGATTATCATCGGACAAGTTTGTTCTCAAATTGTTCTCCACGTATTTCATTCTTGAAAATGTTTGTTCACACAGGTATGTTGTTCCAAAGATTGAAAGGTACCTTGAAGCAAAAGTTCTGATATTAGGAAAGTCTTCCTTGGGCGAAAACTGGTAAAAACCCACCAGTCCTTCTTTGAACGTGTCCTTAAGGAGGTCATTTGCTTGCTACTCAATGACCTCCAGCTGCAGTTCATTTGGGCAACTGGCCACATCTGCTTCAAATGGGTTTTGAAACAGTCTCACTTCTTCTGCCTTTGAATACAAGTTAGAAAACCGCCGCTGAAACTACAGATAGAGGTCGTTGATGATCTCGCATGCAAATGACGTGGGGAACTCCGCTGTTGCTTCAGCCATGAAGACCGTCCACTGCTGAAAGTGTGTCATGGTGTTGGCCTGTACTTGTTCCAAAAACAAGACGAGTTTGGATCTGAAGACCTTTAGGTGGTTGCATAGATCAGAAACTAGATTTTCCTCTCCTTGTAGTTCTAGGATTACATTTAAATGACTAGTTATGTCTGCAGCAAAGGCCAATTTCCAAACACACTTTTCATCAGACACTAATGGTTGTGGCTTGCCTTTACTTTCCAGGAAGTCACCTATTTCCTTTCTTAACTTAAATACTCTACTAAGAACTTTCTCATAACTTAGCCATCTTACTGCTGTGTAATAAGGTAAATCTTGCAATTCTGTGTATGTATCTTTAAACATGTCTCTGATCTGTCCATGGTTAGCCCATGTGACCTTATTAAATTCACCATCTTCACCACAGGTTTCAGTACACTGCCAATGTCAACATATTTAGCAGACAAAGCTTGCTGGGGAAAAATACAGTGCAATGTAGTGATCGGTTGGAAAACACAACGCACTACTGCGCGCCTCTATTTTAATTCGGTAAAAACATAACGTCCACGTAATCGGCGGCTGATCTTGGCAGGATACACGGACATTTCAGTAATTTTTTCCGTTGACAAAACGTCTCCAGGGGCCGGATGAGAGGGCCTCATGGGCCGTATCCGTCCCGGGGGCCGTAGTTTGGAGACTCCTGTCCATAGACAATATGGAGTGCTGAAAGTCCCCCCCCCCCCAACTTTACATTATGTTAATAATTTCGGTTGTATAACTGAGTTGTAATGAGGGAAAGTGTGCATTTGAAAAAAATTAAAAATCCCACCTTTTAAAAAAATTAATTTTTAACACTTTGTTCTACCTATTGCGGCATTTTATCACTATTTGGAATCAATCAAATTC
Source organism: Lymnaea stagnalis (assembly GCA_964033795.1). Taxonomy (NCBI): domain Eukaryota; kingdom Metazoa; phylum Mollusca; class Gastropoda; family Lymnaeidae; genus Lymnaea; species Lymnaea stagnalis. The sequence continues at coordinate 213,838 of CAXITT010000373.1, read as the reverse complement.
TCTCTCATTAGCGATCCACAATTTTCCGTTTTTTATTCCTCATATTTTAAATATTTTGAAAATATTTTTGTCCCATTAAAATCTTTTTTTTTTCCACAGTAAAAATTCTTTAAACTTACTGTAATCTAAGTTTTGAAAAATCCAACCTCAGGCAAGAACAATAAGTTCTTAAGTTTAAAAAAAAAAATACTTTCTATTTCTTGTTGTTTCTTTACTTGCCCTGCCTGCTGACGAAGGCTCTTAGCCGAAACGTTCATCTTTTATTGTCCTGTCTTTCTATTTCAACCTTACACATAGCCTGTCCTGCTATTTCCTTCACACAGCTTGAATGCATTCCTTAAATTATTTTCCTTTGCGTCACCTTATTGGTTTTTTTTTTTTAAGTTCTGCACTTTTAGATATTATATGTCGAGTATTGTCTCTTATTGTTGACCAGTGTTTCCCAAACGTTTAAGTTTGGCGGACCAGTGGAGAGGTTTCACCTTGCATCGTAGGCCCAAGCCAGATTTATTCATTCATTGTATCTTTTTAATGGACACTAAACATGTCAAAAATATGTTTTTTAAATCCGCCTTCCACAAGACTCTATTGAAGTTACCGTTTGAGTTTGTTTTTTTTTTTTTTTTTTTTTTTTTTTTTTTTTTTTTTTTTTTTTTTTTTTTTTTTTTTTTTTTTTGTTTTTGTTTTTTGCTTTTGTGAAGCAGTTTAACTTTATTTGACTGTGTTTAAGTTTATTGTCTCATTTTGAACGAACGCAGACAGTGGCCGGTTCTCCGACCACTACATAAGGAAAGACTGATTTAGAGGACATTAATGTGTCATGTCCCAGGAGCTGTACTGAGAGCTTTTAGACAACGCCATTCCCAAGGGCTGTACTGAGACTTTTTAGACCACGTCATGTCCCAATGGCTGTACTGAGACTTTTTAGACCGCGTCATGTCCCAGGAAAATATATAATAGATCATATATAAATCGTTTCCGTGCACTTTTTAAAGTTAATTTCGCTGAGAACTGAGGGTGCACGAATGAGCCACATAAATCAACTTATCTCAACCATCGGCCAGGTACGTTACAATTAAAACGCCCACCTTCAATTCGAAACTGTCGATCTTCTTCTACATTAAGCCGATGTTTTGATGCGGCTCAAGAACTCAGAGCATCTGATTGACCCGTCTTCTATTTATAGATCTGAGGTCAGGGGTTAGTCCATATAAAGATAAGTCGAGAATTCAAATTATAACCATTTATTAATTTCTTCTGAAATGAGGTAATCACGTCTGAGACCTTTTTTTAATTTTAAATCATAAGCAAAGTTGTTTAATAGCCAGAAAAATGTTTAGTCAAGATGCATGCTACTGTAATTGTGACGGAATGGCAGAAAGTATATCTCGATGCTATGGAAATTCTACATTTTTTTTTTTTTACTATAACGAATGAAAAAAAAAGGGGGGGGGGGAATCAAATTAAAGAGCGGATTAGGTTTTCAGAATATCTTTTGTTCGATTCCCAACCTGTGGGTTCTGAGGTTCTTGACCAATACTTTCACAGTGTTGCTGACGTCACGCACCTAAAGGTAGGGTCACAAGTAGGATTCTTAAAAAAAAAAAAGTTTTATGATTGAACACGAGTCAAAGAGAAAATTATTATTTCCGATGGCAATAATAGGAGTCACGCAGACATCTTAGACTCTCAATACCCGGAAAGGGTATATTTCCTATTCTGTTTAACACGCTCACGGTATCGAAGTTCGGATGTTAAGATCTTAATTTGACTTACTTGTAAGTTGAATGTGTCAATGGCAAAAAATAAGTTACCAACTTCTTGGTCACTGTTTATTTTCTCGGCCTTTTGTCATGGGTTGAAAATGCAACTGATATTTAATCTTCCTCATTTATACTATCATCCCTGTTAATTCTTATCTTCCCTGTTAATTCTCATCTTCCCTGTTAATTCTCATCTTCCCTGTTAATTCTCATCTTCCCAATTTATTCTCATCTTCCTTATTACTTCTCATCTTCCCTATTCATTCTCATCTTCCCTATTAATTCTCATCTTGCTTATTTATTCCCATCTTCCCTATTTATTCTCATCTTCCTATTTATTCTCATCTTCCCTATTAATTCTCATCTTCCCTATTTATTCTCATCTTCTCTATTTATTCTCATTCTTCCTTATTTATTCTAATCTTCATTATTTATTCTCATCTTCCCTATTTTTTCTCATCTTCCCGATTAATTCTCATCTTGCTTATTTATTCTCATGTTCCCTATTTATTCTCATCTTCCTATTTATTCTCATCTTCCCTATTAATTCTCATCTTCCCTATTTATTCTCATCTTCTCTATTTATTCTCATCTTCCTTATTTATTCTCATCGTCCTTATTTATTCTCACCTTCCCTATTAATTCTAATCTTCCCTATTTATTCTCATCTTCATTATTTATTCTCATTTTCCCTATTTATTCTCATCTTCCCTATTTATTCTCATCTTCCCTATTTATTCTCATCTTCCTTATTTATTCTCACCTTCCCTATTAATTCTCATCTTCTCTATTTATTCTCATTCTTCCTTTTTATTCTCATCTTCATTATTTAGTTTCATCTTCCCTATTTATTCTCATCTTCCTTATTTATTCTCATCTTCCTTATTTATTCTCACCTTACCTATCAATTCACATCTTCCCTATTTATTCTCATCTTCATTATTTATTCTCATCTTCCTTATTACTTTTCATCTTCCCTATTTATTCTCATCTTCCCTATTAATTCTCATCTTCCCTATTTATTCTCATCTTCCCGATTAATTCTCATCTTGCTTTTTTATTCTCATCTTCCCTATTTATTCTCATCTTCCTATTTATTCTCATCTTCCCTATTAATTCTCATCTTCCCTATTTATTCTCATCTTCTCTACCTATTTTCATTCCTTCTTATTTATTCTCATCTTCATTATTTATTCTCATCTTCCCTATTTATTCTCATCTTCCTTATTTATTCTCATCGTCCTTATTTATTCTCACCTTCCCTATTAACTATCATCTTTCCTATTTATTCTCATCTTCATTATTTATTCTCATTTTCCCTATTTATTCTCATCTTCCATATTTATTCTCACCTTCCCTATTAGTTTTCATCTTCTCTATTTATTCTCCTCTTCCCGATTAATTCTCATCTTGCTTATTTATTCTCATCTTCCCTATTTATTCTCATCTTCCTTATTTATTCTCATCGTCCCTATTAATTCTCATCTCCCCCATTAATTCTCATCTTCCCTATTTATTCTCATTTTCCATATTTATTCTCATCTTCATTATTTATTCTCATCTTCCTTATTTATTCTCACCTTCCCTATTAATTCTCATCTTCTCTATTTATTCTCCTCTTCCCGATTAATTCTCATCTTGCTTATTTATTCTCATCTTCCCTATTTATTCTCATCTTCCCTATTTATTCTCATCTTCCCTATTTATTTTCATCTTCCTTATTTATTCTCACCTGCCCTATTAATTCTCATCTTCTCTATTTATTCTCATTCTTCCTTATTTATTCTCATCTTCCTTAATTATTCTCATCTTCCTTATTTATTCTCACCTTCCCTATTAATTCTCATCTTCCCTATTTATTCTCATCTTCATTATTTATTCTAATCTTTATTATTTATTCTCATCTTCCTTATTTATTCTCACCTTCCCTTTTAAATCTCATCTTCCCTATTTATTCTCCTCTTCCCGATTAATTCTCATCTTGCTTATTTATTCTCATCTTCCCTATTTTCATCTCATCGTCCCTATTTATTTATTCTCATCTTCCTTATTTATTCTCATCTTCCCTATTAATTCTCATCTTCCCTATTTATTCTCATCTTCTCTATTTTTTCTCATTCTTCCCGATTAATTCTCATCTTGCTTATTTATTCTTATCTTCCCTATTTATTCTCATCTTCCTTATTTATTCTCATCTTCCCTATTTATTCTCATCTTCCCTATGTATTCTCATCTTCCCTATTTATTCTCATCCTAAACAGGACGTTGGTTTGCTTTTTGTCCGCTGTCCTGCTGACCGTCAGGGCGGACACCGACGTGACCATCACATCACACTGGAGCGGGGGGTTCCAGGGAGACGTTTGCATCCCGGTGACTGCAGACATTCATTCGTGGACCATGACAGTCAACTTTGACCAGCCCATCGCCAGCATGGATGTGAGTGTTTTACTTAGTTTTAATATTAACATATTGCCAGGGTGTACATTCTAAGTGACGATGGTATCCAATCACAAGATCAGACATTAGACATTCGACCAGTCAGATGCTATCATTGGCAACACTCTTCAAGTATGCCATTAAGAGTCCTGACCTAGGTTTAAACTATGTTTCGGTATAAACAAGCAATTATTATTTTTTTTTAAAGAAAATATCCTTATTGTAGTAGGGCGATGTTGTGTGTCATATGGTGTGAGATTTCATAACTATGAAGGATGTTGTGAAATGTTTTTTTGATAGATGTGTTCCTGAGATTGTTTAGAATGGAAGAAACGGATTTCAGGCCATGGGGAATGTTTGGATCCGGAGACCCGGGTGGTCCGAGGAAAGTGTGTGGGATGTGAAAAGGTTTAAACGAGATGGTGCTTGTTGTTTGTGTTCCGTCGAGAATTCACCGAGACACAACTTACTCATCATTTGTCAAAAATTGGGTGCACGCTGGTGCGGCCCTTCTCGGGTTTGTACGGCGCTGCTCCCGGACGCCCATTTAGACATGTATTTGCTCCCACAAAAGTGGATATGGCCCTGGATGTGGATTTCCCCAGACTGCTCTCAAAGTTCTTATGTTGCTATCTTGACACCCCTTGAGAGTAAATATTGTCGCGTGCCTCTGCTAGTTTGAATATAATTAACGTAGGTACATTTTTAAAAGACCAGGTATATAAAGGGGGACAATGCGTGAGCTTTTCATGACGGCAGATTGAGTTCATAGACATTTGTAGATCAGCCCCCTCTGGTAAATTGATTGTAAAACTTTATGGAATTCTCTTGCAATAGGTGTGGGCGGCTGACATCAAAGAGACATCGGATGGCGGCAAAGTTTATGTTCTGACCAACAAAGCCTGGAACAAAGACGAGCACGTGGGAGAGAAAGTGTGTTTGACCTTCCAGGGTCATGGTCAGTGGACTTTAGGGCCGCCTATTTACAATTTTATATAATTAAAAATCTCGACCTTCGTACTCTCTAAGCTTCTTTTGGGCTGTATGATGACAATTCGAAATTATAACATGCTCGAAATAAGCCAAAGATTTTTATGATGAAAGAGTACATTTATATAGTGAGAGAAGGTGCATTAGAATATTGCTTCCGTGGCCTTAGATTTAGACTATTGTTTCGGGTGCAAATGATATAATATATTTAATTCATTTTTAAAAAAACTTTTGCTTTTTTTAAATTCATTTTTAAAAATCTTCTCATTCGGAATGGACGATTAGTAGCAAATATTTCAGGTGTACTTAATTAAAACAGGTTATACTGGAACTCACGTAACTTGTTTATTACTTCATTATACAGACAATCGATTTTATCGGGGTTTTTTTGTTGTTGTTTTTTTTAAATTTTAACTAATCTTTAAAAATTATTTTAAATTTCTGACCTACTTTTTATCATTGCACGTCTTGTCAAAAAGTAAATAATCATTATGTTGATGTGTGGCAATTTTCATACTAGATCCAGCAATAATTTTTTGTTTCATACTCTCTAACTAAAAGTGCAAGTCATTATTTTATGATCCTAAAACAAGAAAACTCGATTATTTTTTTGAATGACGTCATCTCTTCGTCTCCAGGAAATGGCGATATTGTGCCCAAGGCGACGGCCAGCTTGGATATTGGTGGTGCCACAGCCGGCACGGGTGTCACGATAACAGTGACAACATCAGCTTCTACCACACCGTCCACCACAACATCCACCACAACGCCGACCACCACATCGACCACCACGCCTACTACTACAACGACAACCACACAAGCTCCAACCACAAGTGAGTCATTGAATGAGTCATTAAAAATGAAGATATCTAGACCACTACAAGCTAGATTACATAGAAATCCAAGTATCTTAGAACGCCATAAAAAACTAGATTACACAGAGATCAAGATAGCTAGAACACTATACAAGCTAGATTACATAGAAAAAAAGATTTCATCATCACTATGCAAGCTAGATTACATAGAAATCAAAGTATCTAGAACATTATACAAGCTAGATTACATAGAAAAAAAGATTTCATCATCACTATGCAAGCTAGATTACATAGAAATCAAAGTATCTAGAACATTATACAAGCTAGATTACATAGAAAAAAATATTTCATCATCACTATGCAAGCTAGATTACATAGAAATCAAAGTATCTAGAACATTATACAAGCTAGATTACATAGAAATCAAGATTTCACCAACACCATACAATCTAATTTTGGCAGCCGCGATGTTTTATGGAAAAAAAATGACATACCACCAAATTGTGCACAAGTTCATTGGTGATATGAATTTTTTACTTTACGATCAGCCAAATCCGTCTCACAAGTTTGTGAACTCAATTTTATGAAGTAGCACACATGTGTACAGATTATATGCAACGATGCGATACTTGAGTGTGGCATGCTGTTTGTGGTTCTATCATTAATTAATGTGTACAATATAGGCATAAATTATATATTTGGCAATATGTCTCTCAATTTGCCTCGCAATCCATATGCCTAAAATGAAAAGCACCTAGATGCCACGAGGCGTCCCTTAGTCCCTGACCATTGGACCACGACGTACGTCTGACTGTTAAGCGGGGGGACGGGCCCTGTACTTAGTTGACGTCTGCACAGCATGTGATTAACATTTTAATTTTCTCTCTCTCTCTTTCTCTCACCACCAGCTCCCAAGCCAACCAATGGACCAGGTAAATAGGTCAAATACGATTTACTATCATTTTAGCCGAGTCAACAAATTTCAGCACCGTAACTTCATTAAAAAAATAATGTAATGTCTTAGAGGCGAACCACTATAATGAATGGAAGACAAAAAACAACAAACAAACACAAGAAAAAACAGGCTTATCTAATGTAATCAAAAAGATTTGACCAAAATAAAGAAAATGTGCTGTTTAAACAGGAATTAGTCAAACTAATTATTTTTATGCCTCCATGACATAATTCGAGCATAGTTCAGGGGAGCCTTAGAGTGTTTTTTAACAAATAGCATTTATAGAAGTTCGGAAACTAAACAAAGTGGGGGAATTACTAATATCCCATGTTCAAATGAATTGTCGTTACACTAAACTTTAAGGCACGTTCAAGCCCGGAAACGTTCTGACGGTCAAGGACAACTACTTCACCTACAAGGGCCAGAAGATTTTCTTGTCTGGCGGTAACCTCCCTTGGATTAACTACGGCTACGACTTTGGCGACGGTCAGTGGGAGAAACGACGACCAACGGCGGAGGCCGAATTTAAGAAGCTACAGGAGTCAGGAGGCAACTCTATTAGTAAGTAGGGCAGTACTATCAGAAAGTAGGACAACTCCTTTTTATTAAGTAGGGCAACCACTTTTTGGTAAGTAGCACACGTATTTGAGTAATTGGGATAACTCTTTGAGTAAGAAGGGCAACTTTTTGAGTTATTGGGATAACTCTTTGAGTAAGAAGGGCAACTTTTTGAGTTATTGGGATAACTCTTTGAATAAGAAGGGCAACTTTTTGAGTTATTGGGATAACTCTTTGAATAAGAAGGGCAACTTTTTGAGTTATTGGGATAACTCTTTGAGTAAGAAGGGCAACTTTTTGAGTTATTGGGATAACTCTTTGAGTAAGAAGGGCAACTTTTTGAGTTATTGGGATAACTCTTTGAATAAGAAGGGCAACTTTTTGAGTTATTGGGATAACTCTTTGAATAAGAAGGGCAACTTTTTGAGTTATTGGGATAACTCTTTGAGTAAGAAGGGCAACTTTTTGAGTTATTGGGATAACTCTTTGAGTAAGAAGGGCAACTTTTTGAGTTATTGGGATAACTCTTTGAATAAGAAGGGCAACTTTTTGAGTTATTGGGATAACTCTTTGAGTAAGAAGCGCAACTTTTTGAGGAATTGTGTGCGTCAAAAGTAACTGAACAATTTCAATGTTCGTATATATATACACAACCACCGATCCATCCTGTTCCACCGTGGACTAGGCCCAGTGGGCGTTGGCGATGTCTGTATGCCCTCCTAGCTACATCCATAAACTTTTCGAAGGGCACATTTAGTATACGAGATGTTTTCTATGATTTCTCCTGCACTAGTCGTCACTATGGGGTTCGGGGTGCGGACCGCATTGGTTGACACCCTCACAAGGGGTTGAAACAGATGTAAAGTTGAAAATATGTTAGAGCACAATCACTGGTCTAAGTTAAATTCAAGACAGAGCGACCAGATTAGGAGGGACCGCCAGATTCGGTTATCAATAGATTAGGGGACCGCAAGATCTGGTTATCAATAGATAAGGGAACCGCCAGATTAAGTTAGTAATAGATTAGGTTAGACCAGATTAAATTGCCATCAGATTAGGATACCAGTAGATTAGGTCGCCACCAGATTGGGTACTGTTTTTTTCCCCTTTAAGGTCATTGTATCATCTTCCAAGAAACCTGTATGATTGGGTTCGTAGAATATATCAGTTTCCGGGTCCACTCCCCAAACCACAAATATTGGGTACAATGAGAAATAACTCCGTTCCTACACCGGAAATCTCCTTTTTTCCCCCCCAGGAGTTTGGATCCACGCGCAGGGGGAGACAACCCCAACCTTTGACAGCAACGATATGGTTACAGGACTTGACACCAATGGAACATTCATCAAGGACTTCATAGATTTATTGAACTTGGGCTATCAGTAAGTGCATTCACTGTTCTATATTTTGAAATAGCCCTGTACGGCTTCAGGATTGTGCAGGCTTTAATTTTCAATGAATGGAAACCTATCTCCATGCTAAGTTTTCATTAAACCCGGGGCCCAAAAACTAGACCCATGTGCCAGGTCCGGCTCGCCAAGGGTCCTGAACGCAGCCCACCTTGCCGTCATTCGATTACCTGGGGTAGCAGTGATAATATAGAACAGAAGATTGACCCTCTGCTTACCTAGAGGCCGGCCCATAGTTTCCATTGAAATACAAATAATTTTACGTTGAATAAAATCACTAATTGCTTTTTTATTGAATTTTTTGCCTTACATATCATAATTTTTAAAAGTTCCCAACATTTTTTTTTTTTTAAATTGCCAGATATGACATTTTCGTCTTTCCAACCTTGTGGAACGGTGCGGTCAACCATGACATCCACAACAGACTGAGCGGACTGATCCGTGACTCAGCCAAGCTGCAGACGTACTTGGATAAGGCCCTGATACCTTTGGCCACGGCCGTCAAAGGTCACCCAGCGCTTGGTGGGTGGGACGTCATAAATGAACCCGTGGGTCTGCTGGACACTGAAGACGTGGGTTCAGCTCTTAAATTATTGGTCCTAATATTTGCAGAACTTATTTCAAAATTATGGACACTATAATATACAAATGCGGGCTTAAGGAGACTCCTTGCCAAATATCTTGAGACTCACCGTCAGGGACAATATTTAGACAATAATACTAGCTTCTGACCTCTCCTCAAGACTTGTCGTCTAATCAGGGTTGTGACAGTATAACTGTTAGATAATATGTTATTGTAAACATACTTAAGAAAGCAGTTAATGCACATACAAGCCTGTCCATACATTGAATATTGTATCTCTAAACTAAGCACGGTTCTATATGATTTTTCTCAGACAAATGTCTAATGTTTCCCAGGGGCGTGGCTATGTGGGTGCAGGGGGGTGCACACCCGCATCGGGTGACGTCCTCCCAGGGGGGGGGGAGATATCAAATGGAAATATGGCTAATTGCAGAGAGCTTGCTCGAGACGGTTTCATAACAGATTTAAGTTAAATATATCAGCAGGATCACCACAACGGGTCAGCAGACTGGCAGAAGGTGCACGGAGGAGTCTGGAGGGGTTTAACACCATGAGCTGACTGCATTGGCTGACACAATTGTCGCCCATGACGTGCCCCAATAATCTAAAGCCTTCTCTATGTCCAGATTGCTAAAATGTACTTCATAGTTTATGTTTCAATAATGATAAGCATACAACAATAGAACAAACAAAACAACAAGAATAAAAACAACCTTCCCATCAATCATCTAAAACTTAATGTCATCTTGAGTCGCCAGGTCAACTCAGAACCGTGCTATGACTCAAGCGCTCTTCGGGACAAGGGGGCCGGATGGTCAGCCAAGAAATTCACATTCCAAGAAATACTCAGGTAAGTCAGGTAAAGTAGGTAAGTCTGGGATAGCTCTTAATAGTAAGCTATTACCTCAACTCCCCGCTCCGCCCCCCCCCCTCTTTTAGCGACTCTCAGTTATGATTGTGTAGGTTATCCATTAAATTGATGTGGAAATTCGTTTCATGGCAAAGTGACAAGTAAACATGAAGGTAGACGGGAAAGGTTTTTAACGACTCACAGTAAAATCAACCAATCAAACACTGGGAACTAAGTTGTTGTGGTTTTTTAATTGAGAGTCCAGCAAAGTTTCTAGCATGGTTTTCGACGAGCTTACTTGATAAAAACTTCCTGTGCTCCAACAAAATATTTTATTTGAAAAACGACAACAAAGCATCTTACTTGGCAGGTTCATCAACTGGCAGGCCGCTGCCATCAAAGGTGTTGACACTAAAAATCTGGTCACTGTCGGGATCTCGAACCCAAAGCTCAACACGGACAAGTTTAACTCCATCAACCACTTTTCCGACAGCTGTCTGGTCAAGGCTGGTGGCAAATCTGAGGTGAGTCACGCGAACGTAAACGGTGGAAAGCTTGTGATGGTTGTGGGTGGGCACTCTGTGAGTCTTCCCGACTTATCCCAATCCTGTTGCAGCTCTCCGGCAAACATCATCTAGTTGTCTCTACATTATTGTGAGCACTATTTCCCAAGTGTTTTCACATCTTGTGTTCATTTTTTTATTTTTTTTTGGGGGGGGGGGGGGGGGGCTTTTTTTTTTTTTTTTTTGGGGGGGGGGGGGGGGGGGCATTTTTCTTTTCGTTTGTGTCTCTGATTGAATTTATTTGAACGCATTTATATTTCATACGTGCAATGCACTTCCTAAAGTGAAACCCTGAATAAATCCACAGCAGCATAATTAATGTATTTTTGATATCTTTAAAGATGTCAAACTGTTTCATGATGATACGTGCATTTCTCAACACATTCTCAGGGTGTCCTTGACTTCTACGAGTTTCACTCGTATTCTGTGGACAAGGTATTTGATGATGAAGCCGTGTTCAATGTAAGTCCATTGTAGTTGTCTTCAATGTAAGTCCATTGTAGTTGACTTCAATGTAATTCCATTGTAGTTGTTTTAAATGTTAGTCCATTATAGCGTCTTCAATGTAAGTCTCTTATATCTGTATTCAATGTTAGTCCATTATAGCGTCTTCAATGTAAGTCCTTTATTGCTCTATTTAATGTAAGTACCCTAAAGCTACATTCAAATAAACTCCATAATAGTTGTTATATTTATACTTTCAGGAGTTAAATTATAATTAATCTTGGATTATCCTTTACACATTTAATACATTTTATAATCCCATAATGGAAGAAATGTCGATATCGAAGAAGAATCGAGACACCAAGATGGATTTCTTATATATATCATGTTGATTCTCATGACATCTTCAATGCTTATTGTCAGAATTCAGCCACCGATTACGGTCTCACCAAGCCGATTGTGGTCGGGGAATTCTGGGAGAAGGATGGCGGTGGCATGAAGATCGAGGACATGTTCAGATACGTCTACGACAACGGGTTCGCCGGTGCGTGGAGCTGGGATCTGTTGGGCTACCCGGGAGAGTTCACTGGGATCGCTGGGATCCGTGACCTCAAAACCAACGGAGAAATTCCTGTGACGATCGAATGAGATGGACTTGTCATTTCTTCACGTCCTGCGTAAACATGTTTTTTTAAAAATACAGGCAATTAAGACTGTCATTTAAAACACGATGTAAGACAGCCATCCGTTGATACATTTTCTCTGGTGATATTCTTTCCTCTGATCTTTGTGTCAAGTAAACTTTATCACATTATGTAAATATATATATTTTTTTTTGAAAATAGATAATTATTTTGTTCCCTTTTGTCAAGGTGTTGATACATTTTCTCTGGTGATATTCTTTCCTCTGATCTTTGTGTCAAGTAAACTTTATCACATTATGTAAATATATATATTTTTTTTGAAAATAGATCATTATTTTGTTCCCTTTTGTCAAGGTGTTAGAATCCTTGAGCGTCTGTTTTGTGCCAGGCGTTCTAACTATAGGCGTAAGGATACAAAGGCAAAGCGGGTAGTACGGCAGTGTGTGCAGGTGGGCTGTTGGTCAGTAGAGCTGGGAGAGCGAGTGGGGTAGGACGATGACAGTGTCAGAGTTGGTGTTATTGTTAGTTGGTGTTTGTAGTAGTGGTAGTAAATAGTGTTGTGATCCATGTAGTATGTGTGGTTGTTAGCAGAAACCCACATTACTAATGGGAGATTACTTAGATTAAATTGTAATAGATATAATAATAAAGTTCATTATTAATAACCACTAATAACTCTTGAGTCCAATGTTGATGTACTCTTATGTACTAGTGTACAGTGACAGTGTCTTGGTAAATTATCATGCCCCTAGACAACGAAGCACACGAGCTTATTCGTGACGCATTGTTCAGTTTATTTTAATTGAAAAAAAATCATTGACTTCTTTGTAGTATTCAAACTTAAATAAGAACATTAATGTTGCGAGTTACAACGTGAAGCAGTGCTTGGATCCACAACATGAATTATGTTTATTTTCATGAAGGAGTTTCCCAATCTACAGGCTGTTATAGACAGGATTGATGATTGATGATTTGAATTAAAAACTTGGATCAGAGATTAAAGCTGCATGACGTGGTAATAACCCCCCCCCCCCTTTCTACAAATTATTTTAATTACTTGTCTATCGTTGTGAATTATAATTGCTAAATAACTGACCGAACACTTGTTTCATATCTTAACCTACCATTTTAACCTACCATTTTAACCTACCACTAACCTACCATTTTAACCTACCATTTTAACCTACCATTTTAACCTACCATTTTAACATACCATTTTAACCTATAATGATCACGAGCCCAGCAAAGCGTTTTAAATTATGATTTAAGTTAGATAAACATTTTCATCAACGGCAAACAGGGGCCCCATGACTTTAGTCCTCCCTATTGGTCAGCGTGGGATGCAAATGTCCGTTATAAAATAGAAATATGTGACGTCCAGGATATGTATGACTTACTATTCACCCCATGAGATACCCAAGCCACGATTACAAAGACAACAAAGAAAATAAAAATAAATAATGATTTTTGCATGGCACGTGTTAAACATATTAATGATAGCATACTTTCTGTGCATTACAAAATACTGTCTGTTTTGAAAGTGACATGTCAAGAATAAAAGGAGAGCGAACGCTGCTCAGTCATTTCTAACAAAAATGTGGGGTGGTGCTCATCTATCTATCGGCTTGTCAGTTAACTTTAAGAACATAGCTGAGCAGAAAAGAGCCGCAGAGAACAGAGCTGAGTAGAACAGACCTGAGTAGAATATAACTGAGTAGAATATAGCCGAGTAGAACAGAGCTGAGTAGGACATAGCTGCAGAGAACAGAGCTGAGTAGAAAAAAGCTGCAGAGAACAGAGCTGCAGAGAACAGAGCTGAGCAGGACAGAGCTGAGCAGAAAAGACCCTAATTGTTTGAAATTAAGAAAATTGTGGACCCTTTATTTGGCTAGTTACGTCTGCATGCTCGAGACAGGCTCTTGGATTTTTATCAGACTTAAGTAGTGGGGTCACATATATTTGTATTTGTAAGTGTTCTCTACTAAAACTTAGGTGTTACAAACCAAAAAGAAATCAGCCCCTTGACATAATTGTTTTAAGATATCATAAAATTAATCCAAACTCTAATCCCGCCCACCCCAAAACAAAACATCGGTATTTTATTTGTTACTGTTCTATTGGCCCTAAAGAAACCCGTTAAAAGAAAAGTAAAATATTCCAGCATTTTTTTTTCGAAATAAACTGGGAGAAAAATTTCAAAGCCCGTTTTCAATGATTCTTAGAACGATATAGCGCCCGCTAAAAGGATATTAATTTCTTGCACAAAATAAATATATAAATCAGCCAAAGCCTGTGTTAAATATAGAGAAGTGAGAGAAATTGACTTGAAGGCATTTATAATAAAATATTATGTGGGTAGTCAGAAGAAAACGTGCTGCATCATTCCTTGTCTTATGAAAAGGCTCAGTTCATGCGATCAAATTGTCGCCAAATTTCTTTTTGGACGCACTATTTTCTGTTACAGCATAGTGCTTTCAAAAAAAAAATTTGACCAAAATTTGATCGCGTGAACTGCGCAGTAGAGACAAATAATGTACATACCATATGGTGAGAAAATAGTGTCTATGATGCATCGAATAAATTGGATGGCTTGTAGGGTTAAATGCGTAAACTTAAGACTCAGCTGCGTAAACTTAAGACTTAGCTGCGTAAACTTAAGACTTAGTTATGAATGCTGCTCGCCATTTGTCTACAGACTCTTTCGAATGATGATCGGCATTCTATGGTAGAGTTAAGCAATGTTTTCCTCCTGCGGCACACTGTGGACCTTTCCGAGAATTCCGCGGCACACCACAAGTAAAACCATTCAAGAATACAATAAATAACATAATGTATTTAACATTCATAATGGAGTTTAATGCTACAAGATATAATATTACAGTGCATTGATCTATATTAACTGTCTGTATTGGAAACATTTGCTGAGTCGAAAAGATTGTTAAATGGACTAACCAATGCCCCTTTACTAACAACACAGTTATGGCATTTTGACGTACCTACAAATGCTCCGCCTTTCCTTCTCTTAGAGCGGTGGTTCTCAACCTTCCTGATGCCACGACGCTTTTATAAAGTTCCTCACGTTGTGGTGACCCCTAACCATAAATTATGTTCTTCCGATGATCTTAGGCGATCTCTATGCAAGGGTCGTTCGACCCGCAAAGGGGTTGTGACCCACAGGTTGAGAACCGCTGTGTTAGAGGCATTTTTTCGCGGCACACGTAACGCAACATCATCTCGCGGCACACAAGTGTGTGGAGGCAGACCGGTTGCGGAGCTCAGCTTTGTGGGTAAGTATAAAGTATAACTATTCCCCTCTAACAAAAAATGTAAAAAAGAGAGAGAGTTCAGCCCATAAATATTTAAAAACTATGGTAAACAAAATAATTCGTAAAATATAGCCTCTAACCAAATAAAAGATATTCATTAAATTCTTTTTTTTTTTTTTTTTATGTTTCATTTTAGCGTAGTTATAGTAAATTAATGTTATAAAGCTTAAAACTTTTTGCTCTCACGACTAACAAAAAGAACTAAAGACTACAATTATTGTAAACACATTTAATTATGTTCAAGTATTTGGTATCAGTTTGTAACATAGAGGTAAAGAAGACACAAATAATACAGTGCTGAGCTTATCTCTTGAGAGAAAATCAACAGCATTTTTACAACAACAAAAAACAACAAAAAAACTAAGATCACCACCTACGACTTTGCGTGTGGGAATTTTAGTTTTTGTTATAAGATTATTTTAAAAAAATAAATAATAATATTTTTGTTTTAAATTTTGTTCTCAGTCCAACTTTCTTCAAATTCCCCATCGTGCAGAGTTGAGAAAAAAAGACACAATAATGGATTTTGACCTGTTGAGTGGCTCACTATAAAAATCTGTCTTTATCTCCTGTCTGAGTTGAGCAAGTAGGTCATGTGGTCTAGAATCTAACCGCAAAATGTGTCCCATACTTGACAGTCCGTTTTCCGCCTTGTTTCGATGATAAGAGACCAGTCGTTTTTGCCTTTATTTTTCTAAAAAATATTTATTTTTACAGACATATAGCTATATCCCAATTATAAAAATCCCACATATAGATATATCCCGCACATAGATATATCCCATATGTATAGATATATCCAAAACAGACGTATCCCACACATAGATATATCCCACATACAGATATATTCCACATATATATATCTCACACATAGATATATCCCATACATAGATATATCCCAAACATAGATATATCCCACATATAGATATATCTTACATATAAATATATATCCCACATATAGATATATGCCATCTATAAATATATATATATATATCACACACAAAGATATATCCCAGACATAGATATATCCCATACTTATCTATATCCCACACATAAATGTATCTCACACATAGATATATCCCATACATAGGCGTGTGTGCACATACGCACCAAGAACGCGTCTTGACCTTAATTCCATAAAAAAGCCACTCTCTCTCGGTCGCCACTCACTCACTCACTCATTCAATCACTCATTCAATCACTCATACACTCACTCACTCAATCACACACACACGCTCAGTCACTCACTCACTGAATCGCTCACTCCCTAAATCACTCACTCACTCACTCAATCGCTCACTCCCTAAATCACTCACTCACTCAATCGCTCACTCCCTAAATCACTCACTCACTCAATCGCTCACTCTCTAAATCACTCTCTCACTCAATCGCTCACTCCCTAAATAACTCACTTACTCACTCAATCGCTCGCCTCTCATTCACCCACTCACACACACACAGACGGAAAGAAAGAGAGGTACTCTCACACAAATGAGAGACAGGGAGACTTAGAGACCCACTGAGAGAGAGAGAGAGAGAGAGAGAGAGAGAGGGCGAGCGAGATTTCTATAAATATCTTCTGGTGTATCTTTTTGAAACAAACCTTCCCCACCCACCCTACCCCCACCCCTGAGCTCAAATATATTAAAAAAAATATTTGTTAAGAAGAATTTCCAATTCATTTTTCAAACCATCAAGTATGGAATTTTAGGCATTTTTCTTCGTGTAAATGCTAGACTCTATAATCTTCGATCTTTAAGAAGGGATTAATGATAAACGTGATTGTGATTGTGCACGAATATTTGATGCACCTAGACGTACAATTGTAGTATTCCAAAAACGGATATGCTAAATTTAATAATCTATATAAAAAATGCCACTGTAAGACCATTGTCAGCCGATGTTAAGATTATAGTCAGCTGATGTTATGATTATTGACAGCTGATAATAGGATTATTGGCAGGTGATGTTAAGATTATTGGCAGGTGATGTTAAGATTATTGGCAGCTAATTTTTAGATTATTCGAAGCGTATGTTAAGATTATTGACAGCTGATGTTAAGATTATGGCAACTAATGTTAAGGGTTTTAACAGCGTACGTTAAGATTATTGGCAGCTAATATAAAGATTATTGACAGCTGATGTTAAGATTATGGCAACTAATGTTAAGGGTTTTTACAGCGTACGTTAAGATTATTGGCAGCTAATATAAAGATTATTGACAGCTGAAATTAAGATTATTGACAGCTAATGTTTAGATCATCGACAGCTTATGTACGTACCCAGCTTTAGAACCCGTAGCCCGCATCCCTGACCCCAGAACTTACAATTAGAACAGAGTTACAGTTTTCCCCATATAAAGATAAGCCGAGTCGGGCAGCCGTTGTGTTCGAACTGATCAGACGCATTGCTGAAATGAGGTAACTGAGTCTTTTTCCACGTTTTCAAATATTTATTGCTCGTGATTTTTGTGTTGAAAAGGAGGTAACCCCTAAAAAATTTGACATAAATATAATTTTTAAAAATGTCTCGCTGTAGGAACGTGATATCGTGCAATGCAGTCATGTGATATTCTATTCTATTTAAGTGATGCTTCGTAAATATGTGACGAATTATGAGTTTCTTTTGTATTTTATTTTTACATCAAGTCTTCGAGCTTTATGTACTTCTTGTTTTATATGGAAGTAATATTTGAGAAGATTATTTTTTTTATATATAAATATGTTCATATGAGAGGAATCTGGTGATCCTCAATGAATTCATTATAGTGCATCAATTGCTGTATCATAAGAATGTTAAATAAGTTCACGTAAAAAGAAAACGTTAATTTGTAATAAAATATTAACTTATTGTCTTAGATATAACCTTTTTTTTTTTTACTAAAGCATTGCAATTATATTTCAGTTCATTTATTTATAAAAATCTGTGAACGGAATATTTCATTACATTGATGTCTGTCTTTAACCCTATTGCAGAGCGTTTGTGTGTCTGTTGTCTGCCTTCCTGCTGTCTGCCCGGGCAGACACTGATGTGCCCATCACACAGCATTGGAGTGGTGGATTCAATGGCGAAGCGTGTGTTCCAATCACCGAAGAGCTCCACGCGTGGACCATGACCCTCACGTTTGACCAGGCCATTTCAAGCATCGATGTTAGTATCTGTCATATTTGACCAAGACCCTATTTGACCAAGACCCTATTTGACCAAGACTTTATTTGACCAAGACTCTATTTGACCAAGACCCTTTTTGACTAAGACCCTATTTGACCTGACAGCTGATGGACTCGACTTTTAAAATGTAACACAAAAAAAAAACAGTGAAAAAAAGGAAGAAACACAATATTATAACAAATAACATAGTCATTTTCATCTCAGCAATTGATTTGAATATAATTTTTTATTCCAGGAATTCAAATCCACTACACAGAAAATGTAAACATTTAGTTTAAAGGCTTCAACATTTGGCCACCCCTTCAATGAGAATATCGCATTTTACATACTCTCAAATCCATCGATGGAGCCGTCTCATTTACAGGGACAACTTGCCACATGGCATTTGATTATTCCATGATGTCATAGTCTCCAGGCTACATTTGTCTTAACTGTATCCTTACGGACACGTGACGGTCACGTGTTGGCTAGTTAGCTTCTATACTTGTTTTAAGTCATTAAATAAAAAATTGGTGGGGGACATTAATATCCAATTATACACAGGCAAAGTGTGTGTGATGAATTCATGACGTCACTATTCCCCCAGGTCTGGCAAGCCGATATAGCCGAAACTAAAGATGGAGGCAAGGTTTACGTGCTTAAAAACAAGGAGTGGAACAAAGAGGAGCACGTGGGTGACAAACTGTGTATCACATTCCAAGGTCATGGTAGGTCAACTGGATATGTTCATTTTTAATATAATTTCTTTTTATGGTTTCATCAAATTTTATGGTTAATTATGTGTGTGTGTGTATCTTTTTTTTTTAAAATCAGCAATGAGGTTTTTTTGTTTTTTTTTTCGTTATTATTGGTGCGCACCAAAGTTCTCAAATCTTTCATGGCACAAGAGACTACAGGTAAAGCCCGATTTCACTTAAATGGATTAGGCCTTTTTTTCCCCCCAGAAGACAGGTGAACATCTTTTCTATGAACACATACGGAACTCACATTTGACCCTATTTTCAATAGCGTTGTTTTGATTCATGAACCCTGGGAGTCCGTTGACTCCACAATAAACTTTTTATTTGACTCTTTAAGCCCATGGTGTTTTAAAACTTAAGAGTGTCATGTCCTTGTCAAGTTATTGAAATGTTCTCGTCATGTCCTTGTCAAGTTATTGCAATGTTCTCGTCATGTCCTTGTCAAGTTATTGCAATGTTCTCGTCATGTCCTTGTCAAGTTATTGCAATGTTCTCGTCATGTCCTTGTCATGTTATTGCAATGTTCTCGTCATGTCCTTGTCATGTTATTGCAATGATCTTGTCATGTCCTTGTCATGTTATTGCAATGATCTTGTCATGTCCGTGTCAAGTTATTGCAATGTTCTCGTCATGTCCTTGTCATGTAATTGCAATGATCTCGTCATGTTCTTGTCATTCTATGGTATACAGTATAAAAATGTATCCATCTTCAGCTAATGGTGACATAGCTCCCAAGGTGACAGCCCGTGTGGATGCATCCACTGTTACTGGCACTGTTACCGGTTCCAACACTACGCCAGGTGCACTGACAGGTAGAGTATAATCGTGGCTGTTTTATAAGAGGAAGTTATTTTTGAGACTGAATATTCTAAAATAACTGTTATAATTAGTTTGCGCATTAAAAAAAAACAACAACAAACGAGTCTGCTAGAAAGGTGTTTTTACACATGTTGTATTTGTTCACTTGGTGTAATAGACACTTCATTACGTGTAACCTGTAATGGTCTATTTATTGGACAATAAAATCACAGCTTTGAGCCGACATTAAAGGCAAGTCCGGGAAATAGTTATTTTCCCTTGACATCACTTTTAATCTACTCTGTTGATCTTGCTGTGCTGCGGAACGATGTACTTCTGCCCGGAGCTGTCATAATGTTTATTGTATCAGCGGCTCCCAAACTCTGATAAATCTATCATTATTGGCACATTATTTCGTTTCAAGAGGTAAACAGAGATACCTGGACACAAAAAAATTCCATTTCGCAAACGTTATTTCCGATCTAAAAACGAAAAAAATTAACGCGGGGGTTAATCAATTATTAAAATTAATTTAAGTGGTACATCATTCTCCAAGCTTTAGAACCCCTGCTCTAAAGCTTTCGGCATGGTGAAATCTGCTGCACATGATAAGAGTAACTGTTTACATGGCGTCTTACAAGACATACATTTATTATCTCTTCCTTCCACAGCTGCCCCAGGCCAGACCCTAAAACCGACAAATCCACCGGGTGAGTAGCGATGTAACGTCAAATTTATGAAGCGAACCAGAAGAGAAACGACAATTTGGAAATGTCTTAAAATGGCGTGTGAAAGTAGTTCTTTAAAATAAAGAAATAAAAACAGACTCATTAATGCAGGAATTATCAAAAAAGGCATCTGAAGAAGAATGCGAGTAGCATGCTTCTACTCAAATTAACATGTAGCCATGTTTTAGAGCTACGTTTCTCAACCTGTGGGTCACGACCCCTCTGGGGGTCACACAACCCTTTCCCAGGGGTCGACCCCTTTGAGGGTCGCACAACCCTTTCCGAGGGGTCACCTAAGACCATCTGAAAACACATGTGCTCTACAGTTATGAAGTAGCAACGAAAATAATTTTGAGCCTGGGGGGTCGCCACAACATGAGGAACTGTATTAAAGGGTCGCGGCATTAGGAAAGGTTGAGAACCACTGTTTTAGAAAGAGGCAATGAACAAAGTTTCACAAACCTGCGGAAATTTGGGGCAAACCTAGCTTCATGACATGTGTATCGATTTGTAAAATAATCTTTCAGTCATGCAAATGTCATAAAAATGTCTTGTACATTTTTGACGAAGAGACGTCCCTTATAGAATAACCAACCTAACCTCAAAGAAAAACAAATAATCGCATGCGTTTTGTTACCGCCCAACGCCTTCGCCCTTTTCGGAGATATTGATTATCCCCGTACATTCATAGCTATTTTATATTTTTAATTGCTCGCTTATTGATTATCGGTATTTTTAAGGGGTAATAAAGCCATGTTTATTAAATCCTAGTCTTTGACTAACGATCAAACTACTGGGGATGGATATTTCCAGGGACATTCACACCTGGAGCCAGGCTTGAGATTAAAGACAACTACTTCACCTACGACGGCAAGAGGGTTTTCCTGAATGGCGGTAATCTACCCTGGATCAGCTACGCCTACGACTTTGGCGAGGGACAGTGGCAGTATCGCAGGGCGCAGGCTGAGACACAGTTCAGGAAGATGAAGGAATCGGGGGCAAACTCTCTAAGTAAATAGGCAAACTTTCTATGTAAGCGGGCTAACTCTCTAAATAGTGGGAAAACTTTCTATGTAAGCGGGCTAACCCTATTAGTAAGTGGGAAAACTCTCTAAGCAAGTGGAAGACTATAAGTTAATGGGTAAAGCTATCTAAGTAAGTAAGCAGACTTTCTATGTGGGTAAAGCTATCTAAGTAAGTGGGCAACACCGACCAAAAAATACTTTGTTAAAACACACGAGAATGTTGTTTTTTTTAAAATTCTTCTAACATGTGTATATTACTTGAATACTTTGTCCAAAATATTATGGTTGAAAATAAGATATCCACCAATAGACAGTACGACACTTTTTTTTCCTTCAGGGTTGTGGATCCACATCCAAGGTGAGACAACTCCAATCTTTGACAGCACCGGCTTGGTTACCGGACTTGACACCAAGGGAACATTTATCGATGATATTATCGATCTTTTAAACTTGGGACAGCAGTGAGTTTTCGTCAGCTTTACGCTCTTAATGGCGCAGTAATATATTTTAAAGTGACTGCAGAGTAAGAAAAGTGATTAGCAATGTTACTTGTTGTCAAACGCGCTAGAGGACACAATTTTCTTTTCGTTCTTAACGTAAGTGTTGTACATTGTATTTCAATATTTAAACACATCAATAAGGACACAACTTTTTGTCCCCGGCTTTTGTGAATAAGCATAAGCCATTCGTGCTTCCTTTTGTTCACCCCAACAGGTACGACGTGTTGATTTTCCCCACCCTGTGGAACGCCGCCGTCAACCAGGACACCCACAACAGACTGGACGGACTCATCAAAGACCCGGTCAAGCTCCAGTCGTACATTGACAAGGCGCTGATACCCTGGGCCAAGGCGGTCAAGGGTCACCCGGCTCTTGGCGGATGGGATATCATGAATGAGCCAGAGGGCATGCTCAACCCTGAAGTGGTGAGATATATCTCATAGGTTGTTAATTTACCTCACAGCCCGGATGTTCTCGAACCAGCTAAATCTGTGTCTTTAAGAATCCTCATGTGATGTTTTGCAGGCACAGCTTTTGAACGGAGTGTGATTAATTATTATTTTAAAGAGGTTCCATTTTCAAAAATATGTTTTATCCTCAAAAACGTATTGAATTTACATGAGTATCTTCCAAACGAACGTAATACACGTATAATTTATGACACACTTACGGTGCCTCCAACAAATATGTTTACATACATTTCACTTAATCAACAGAGCGACCCAGACCCTTGCTTCGACACGACGGCTCTCAAGAACAGCGGGGCCGGCTGGGCAGGCAAGAAATACGACTACAAACAATTCTTGAGGTAGGTCTTGTTTTTATACAGATCAGATTAAACCCTTTCTCTGCGTTTATTTTACATGGGACAGTCAGCAGGTCTTTTTACGTTGATTAGTTTGCACTGACACCGGATTTATAATATTATCTAGGCCGCTAGTCGAAAAAAGTCTTGGAAGTCTTTAAAGATCTAGTATTTTTAACATAATTTGGACAATGAAGTCACAATTTATCTTCTGGATAATGAGGTCACAAGTTATCTTCTGGACAATGAAGTCACAAGTTATCTTCTGGACAATGAGGGCACAAGTTATCTTCTGGAAAATGAAGTCACAAGTTATCTTCTGGACAATGAGGGCACAAGTTATCTTCTGGACAATGAAGTCACAATTTATCTTCTGGACAATGAAGTCACAAGTTATCTTCTGGACAATGAAGTCACAAGTTATCTTCTGGACAATGAGGGCACAAGTTATCTTCTGGACAATGAGGGCACAAGTTATCTTCTGGACAATGAGGGCACAAGTTATCTTCTGGACAATGAGGGCACAAGTTATCTTCTGGACAATGAAGTCACAAGTTATCTTCTGGACAATGAGGGCACAAGTTATCTTCTGGACAATGAAGTCACAAGTTATCTTCTGGACAATGAAGTCACAAGTTATCTTCTGGACAATGAGGGCACAAGTTATCTTCTGGACAATGAGGGCACAAGTTATCTTCTGGACAATGAAGTCACAAGTTATCTTCTGGACTGTTATCTTCTGGACAATGAGGGCACAAGTTATCTTCTGGACAATGAGGGCACAAGTTATCTTCTGGACAATGAAGTCACAAGTTATCTTCTGGACAATGAGGGCACAAGTTATCTTCTGGACAATGAAGTCACAAGTTATCTTCTGGACAATGAAGTCACAAGTTATCTTCTGGACAATGAGGGCACAAGTTATCTTCTGGACAATGAGGGCACAAGTTATCTTCTGGACAATGAAGTCACAAGTTATCTTCTGGAAAATGAGGGCACAAGTTATCTTCTGGACAATGAGGGCACAAGTTATCTTCTGGAAAATGAAGTCACAAGTTATCTTCTGGACAATGAGGGCACAAGTTATCTTCTGGAAAATGAAGTCACAAGTTATCTTCTGGACAATGAGGGCACAAGTTATCTTCTGGACAATGAAGTCACAAGTTATCTTCTGGACAATGAGGGCACAAGTTATCTTCTGGACAATGAGGGCACAAGTTATCTTCTGGACAATGAGGGCACAAGTTATCTTCTGGACAATGAAGTCACAAGTTATCTTCTGGACAATTAGGGCACAAGTTATCTTCTGGACAATGAGGGCACAAGTTATCTTCTGGACAATGAGGGCACAAGTTATCTTCTGGACAATGAAGTCACAAGTTATCTTCTGGACAATTAGGGCACAAGTTATCTTCTGGACAATGAGGGCACAAGTTATCTTCTGGACAATGAGGGCACAAGTTATCTTCTGGACAATGAAGTCACAAGTTATCTTCTGGACAATTAGGGCACAAGTTATCTTCTGGACAATGAGGGCACGAGTTAAATTTGGAAAATGAGGAACGTTACTTCTTGGACAATGAGGTTACAAGTTAACTTTGATATTTTAAATAGTCAAATTTAGCGAACAAATATTCTTTGCTATTTTCAAATTCAATCGAAGATCTCTGCGCACTTGTCTACAATATGTTCTACAAAGATGATTGCGGCATGTCATTTATGCATTTAATGTTAACCTTATATTTTTCCTTGATTTATCTTTTGACATTTCCGTTTTCCATTAGCTTACCAATTAGCTCTCCATTAGGTTTCCAATTAGGTCACCAATTAGCGTTTCCATTAGCTCCCCAAAGGCTACCCATTAACTACCGATTAGCTTTCCATTAGCTGCCCATTAGGTCGCCATTAGCTCTCCATTAGCTCTCCATTAGGTCCCCAATTAGGTCCCCATTAGAGTCCCATTAGCTCCCCAATGGCTACCCATTAGCTATTTATGAATTCTCCATAAGCTCACCATCAACCAAGACTTGCTGTACTTTCTTGGGTAGAAACATCCCCCCCCCCCATTCAAGTCTTGTTCATACGTAAAGTCAACTCTTATATTGTGTTGGTTGCTGGTTCCCTAACAGGTTCCTCAACTGGCAGACTGCGGCCATTAAAAGCGTCGACCCCAATTATCTGGTCAGCGTCGGCGTGTCCAACCCGAAGTTCAACACAGACAAGTTTGGCTGGGTTGACCACTACTCGGACACCTGTCTGATCAAAGCCGGAGGCAAAGCCACGGTCAGTTGGTGTCATTTATGTCAAGACATTTGGATTTCTACAAAACACATTAACAAAGCTTTCAATGCCATAGTTCAGTCTGTCTAATGCATGATTCCACCAAAGGTCGAAAGTCAATTTTTCAGAATTTACACCCTATCTTCCCCTTATAATGATCATTTGCTTATTATCAAGTTGATATGGTCACTATAGAATGCTAAGTTACGGCAAAGATGGCTGATGTATATTTTTAGTTATTTGAATTTTTTTATACTTAAAATTAATTTTAAAATGTATCAGGTCAAAATCGTCCTGTTAATAATAAAGCGAATTGAAATGCGTTTTATGTTTTATGCTGGACAATGCTCTTTTAAATGCTGGACAATGGTCTTTTAAATGCTAGACAATGCTCTTTTAAATGCTGGACAATGCTCTTTTAAATGCTGGACAATGCTCTTTTAAATGCTGGACAATGCTCTTTTAAATGCTGGACAATGCTCTTTTAAATGCTGGACAATGCTCTTTTAAATGCTGGACAATGCTCTTTTAAATGTTGGACAATGCTCTTTTAAATGCTGGACAATGCTCTTTTAAATGCTGGACAATGCTCTTTTAAATGCTGGACAATGCTCTTTTAAAATTTAATTATATAAATAAATTTCCATTAATTTTGAGCAAAATAAAATAATCTTATCGTATCTTTAGACATTTGGCAATCTTATTTTCTCTCCCCAGGGCATCATGGACTTTTTCCAGTTCCACTCCTACTCGTGGCAAAATAATTTTGACAACGTAGCGGCTTTTAAGGTGGGTTCATTTCATTTGTAGAGAAAAACAGTAGCTATGCACTTGTTCATTAGTGCCGTATGTACTCGCGTATAGGTCTCACCGGTGGATTGGTCGTGTAGGTCTCACCAGTGCATTGGTCGTATAGGTCGCACCAGTGGATTGGTCGAACCCTTACTTGGGGATAAAACTTGGGCATTTCCGGTTAACCCCCAGGTCGGTCGCACCCTTAGTTTGGTGTGTTACACGGCCCTATTTTGACGTTGATGTAATTTTTATTTGTTAAACAGGCGAAACAAAAATGTTTCCATCCCCATCCATCCATCTATCCATCCCTGTGGCGCTAAGCCCTTTTGGGGCTTTGGCCTGCCTCACCACTTCCTTCCACTCAGACATAACTAATGGTGTCCCTTTTCCATGCTTTCCATAAAAACGTAAAACTGAAATGCAAGCCACGTGATCATAAACTACGTGTTCATTAATAAGCATTAAAAAAAACTGAATGTCCTTTGCGCGCGTGTAATTTAGAGCAAGGTAGAAAGCCATTCTCCCAATGTTCGAATACACGGCTCCAGTACTCCACACCCATTAACAGTGCGCTAAGATGATGTCTAGTGGGTGGTTAAATCCCATATTTTTATCGAAAGTTTAAATTAAAAAAACTGCGACCTAAACGAGAATGCATGCGGTAAATTGGAAGAGTTTAAGATGGCGACCATGTTCAGAAACATCTTGGACTGGGTGGTTAGATTAAGAGGAGTGATCGTCCTTGGTTACTTCTGGATGAACACTTTGGTCAAGCAATACGAGTGACGTACTTTGCAAGATCGAGGGCCTTACATCTGGGACTGGTTGTGGTGAAAACAAAAGCTAGACACGCAATGTTCAACATGTTGTGTGTGCGGGGGGGGGGGGGTGGGGGGGG